>JAKSZP010001708.1:0-87279 GCA_022478985.1 Massospora cicadina
GGGGTATGCTAGACCCTGAAGAAGAGTTTGGTGGTGAAGTGTTATCGTTTTCTGTTTTAAATAAAGATTATTTAGGTTATTTTTATTGACTGCTACCCTTTATCCCCTTTAAGGAAAATCAGCACTACTATTTTGGTGGATAGTGGAGCCTCTGAGAATTTAATTGACCAAGGCCTAACTAACTACCTTGAGCTGAGTTACTTGCCAGGTGTTATTGTTTGAGGAGGGGCTTCCCAAGGTATTCTTACGCTGGAAATTTATGGGGTTAGTGGATTAATAAGTTGGCATTTATTATTTATCCGACCACTTCCAAGCCATAAAAAACCTCTTTTACTTCATCATTTTGGGTGTAGAGTGGTGCGAAGGTTTGACATTAAACCCAACTTAAAAATATATTGTCCTTACCTTAAAGAATGGTCACAAGTTGGTTGTCTCTTTGGCTGAATCAAACTTTCAAGGAAATTTGCCCACTGGCCCAATATTCACACTCTCAGCCTTGCTCGTTGCTGAGGCCCTCAGTGGAGGTTCCCTTACCCCCCTGTTTGAGGAGGTTAAAATTTTTGTTTGATGAAGCATCAGCCAATGTAATACCAGCTCATTCAGAGTTTGCTTGTGAGTTCAAGCTCACAGTTGATCTTGGGCGTATATCTACCCCAATTTACCTTTTGATCATACATGAGGAAGCAGCATTAGAGTGTGGGTTAGGGAGCAGTTAGCCAAAGACGCGTTTTTCAGCGTATCTCCCCTGTATGTTCCCCACTTCTCTTTGTAGAGAAGGCTGATGGTGCCTTACGCCCATGCGTTGATTATGGTAATCTCAACAAAGTCACAATACCAGCTTGCATCCCATCACACTGGAATCACATATTGCATGCTATGTGGAGAAGGCGCGAATATTCTCCAAGCTGGATTGTTTAAACGCGTTCAATCAGATCTGTATTAAGAAGGGCCAGGAGTGGCTGACCGCATTCTGTACCAGAATTGGGGTTTTTAAATCTCAGGTTATGCCCTTTGGGCTTAAAAATGCCACTGCTACCCTTCAAAACTGTATTGATGCGGCTTTGGGGGACCTGCTGGGGGTATTTGCAGCAGCCTACTGGATGATATTCTGGTCTTTTCCCCTAATCATGAGTCCCATGCAGCACACCTCTGGCAGGTGGTGGAGCGTTTGAGGTCAGTTGACTTTACATTTTAAATAAGTAAGTACGAATTCTTTAAGTCCTGGGTCACCTTTCTGGGCAACGTTGTGTTTGATCAAGGGCACATGATAACTACAGACAAGGAGAAGGTGATTCATGAGTGGTCCACTCCAACTTCAGTTAAGGAAGTAAGGAGTTTTTGAGGGTGTGTAAGTTCCTTAAGAAGTTCACACTGAACCTTTCTATTTTGGTGGCGCACTAGTATAAGGAGTGTGGGGAAAAAATGCTCCGATGGCCCCCAACTTTGCAGGATGCCTTCCAAGCGGTAAAGTGTACTTTGCTGTCCACATCTGTTCTTTGCCATGTTAAACCCAATAAAGAGTTCATTATTGCTTCTGATGCCTCTAACTTCGCCATAGCGGCGGCCCTATTACAAGTAGGCAAAGATGGAATAGAGCATCTGATGGGATATTTTTCCAGGAAAATATCTCTATCAGAGTTAAACTACGCCGTATATGTTAAAGAGTTATTAATATTGGTTGAGGCGCTGACCTATTAGCGGCATCACTTGCATGGCTCATCCCAACCATTACATGTATATACAGATCACTGTGCCTTACTGTACTACTGCGCACCTCATGTATTAATCCTACAGTAAACCTGCTGGCATGAGACCATAGCCCAACTTGCGTTTTCTTATGAGTTCACTATGGACAAGGAGAATTGTTTGGCGGATGCTTTGAGCCGCAACCCTGCACTAGCTCCAGATCCTAAGGAGGTAGAGGTGCATAGTGCCCATTTGATGATTCCACCGGGTAAGATTGTGTCTCAACTTTCCTCTCCCTTGGTCAATGGGCCAGCGCTCACTCCTCTGGAAAATGAGGAGTAATATGATATGTTCAAAAAGGTAGTCCTTTCCCAGCCTTTGTCATCTGGATATGCTATGGTCTTTGCTAAGAGCGCGTTGAATCAGGAGGATATAGCCGGAGGTTTTCATGTGAAGGATGAGATGGTGTAGTTCTAGGGGCGCTTATGGGTTCCCGCTGGACCACTTTGCTTGGAATTATCCTGGGCCATCATAACGTAATTATCGTTGGTCATCCTGGGAAGGCAAAGACTCTAAAGCTAATTCTCCATACTTATAATTGAAAGGGGTTAGCTGCACAGGTGGGCAGGAAATTTTAAAAATTGCCTGGTCTGCAACTAAATGAAACCAAATCGCCAACCTCTAGCGGGGCTGTTGGTACCAGTTTAAAAGTCTTAAGGGCCCTATACTTCTTTATTGATTGATTTTATTGTGGAATTGCCTGCATCTGAGGCTAGGATGCTATTATGGCGGTGGATCGTTTTATGAAGTTCTCCCACTTTATTCCCTGCAGAACCACAGTCACCATAGCTGAAATGGCTAGGCTCTTTGTTACTCATGTGTTTTCTCTTCATGGTGTCCCCCAAGAAATAAGTGATTGTGGACCCCAGTTTACCTCTGTCTTTTGGGTAGAGTTTTGTAAAACCTCAAAATTCACCTCAGCCTTTCAGCTTCCTATCACCCCCAATCAGATGGACATATGAATGAGTGAACCAGTGCCTTAAACATTTCTTGTAGCGTTACACCGCCACAGATCATTCAGATTGGGTTTCCATCTCCCTGTGGCCCAGTTCAGTTACAACAACATCCAACATGCATCAATTAGTTGTTCCCCCTTCTTTGCCAACTATGGCTACAATCCTGCCTTCAACATGGAGCCCAGTTGTGGATCTAAGGTGGAAGCGGTGGTAGACTTCGCAAAAATATTTAAGAAAGTACAACAGGGGGTGAGCACAAATTTAGATTTGGCCATGCAGGATTACAAGGAAAACGCTGATGGTAATAGTTGAGTTGGACCAGTGTACAAGGAAGTAGATCTCATGATTGTGGATGCCAAAAACATCCCAATCAAGCTACCATGCGAAAAACTAGAACCTAATAGGATTGGGCCATACCGCGTCATTAGAAAGGTGGGCCACGCCTCACACCAGTTGGATCTCCCCCCTCATTTCAAATCTTTTCAGTCTTTTATGAAAGCAAGCTTACGTTGTTTGTGGGTCCCCACCAGAAACTCCTGAGGCTTATCTCATGGATGGGGCGCCAAAGTGGGAAGTGGAGGAGATTGTAGCTTCTCATAGGGTAAGAAGGAGACTTAAGTACCTTGTATCCTGGAAGGATTTGATTCAGCGGAGAACAGTTAGCCCAGAAAGTGACTGCGCCCACGCTCAAGATCTAATTGTAGCATTCCATGAGCATTTACCTGAGGGTGCAGGATCTAAGTCCAAGCCAGCCTTTGCTGCCTTAAAGTTGACCCCTGCCCACAAAAACTTTTCCTTGGCGAATTCCCCTGGAGGGGGGTGGAGTCCAAAAAAAGAAAAGAGGGTAATGTCATGTTTATATGACCTAATTGTGGGTACCAACATCAAAGGCAAGGCTGGGCGGAAGGAGGTCCAAAAGGTCAAATTGCAGGACCTTCCTGACCTAAAGCACACCTTTGATCAACGCTGGGTACAGGCTAGGTACGCCTAGGTTGGTCCAGGTGAGGTGCTTAACGCCCATCCCCTTGTTTTGGCTTTGGCATTAAAACGGATGAGTTATATGTTAAATGAAAATGGCTAAATTCAATTACTCAGTGAATGGGGGTTCAAAACCCGCTCTGTTTACAAAACTTCCAACTCAGGTTGGCCTTGACTCCAATCAATTACTCGAGTTTGGACTATTTTAAAGTATAGCATCCTATCAGATAGAAGTGTGCGCTTATTGGTACACCTCAGTTTGTAACCACTTTCTCCAATATATTTTTACCTGATTCAACTTAAATATGATTCTTCAACACCAACTTTTTTCGCTGGTTGTCTTCCTCCTTACAATAAACTCATATTCAGTTTAATGTTTTTCTTATGTTCACTTGGACATACCTGTGCGTGGACCTCTTTGAAGAGGTCTCATGTCACATCAGTCAATTCATTTGTTTTAACATTATTACAGCATCAGGTACACCATTGAGACGCCTAGGTTCCCTCTAAACCAGGGCACCCTGCACTATAGACCTGTTAAAATATTGGTTATGAACGGCCCTTTGGGGTACAGCTAAGTTTTGCTGTTTGCTTGATAACTATTTATGAGTACAGTGCTAACCACCCTCGCCCTATATCACTTTAGCTCAAGCTCCCTCTGCTGGGCTATTTTCATTCTAACAATGATGACTAGTTCCCTTGCGCTGGTCCAGTGCTCCGTGCACCACCACGCTGGGAATTAGAGTTATAAACACTCTCCTGACACCCAAGGGGCCACAGCATTAGTGCCATAGGGAGTTTAGCAAGAAAAATTTGAATTAAATTAAAATATTAGGAACTTAAGGAGGTTTTTTAATGAATGGTAAATTAAGAAAACTGTCCATCAAATTCTTCAGTGTGTTATAACTGCTTAAATAGATGATCAATTTAGGCAATATCTTAGCAAAGCATGGGATCAGGGCCCTCAAGAATTGACCTAACCCAGAAAAATTTGAGTGAGGGGAGAAAAACGAATTCAATTTGAACTGACTTAAAAAGGTTTGTGGCAGGCCGAGTGGCTGTCAGTTTGACCTTGGATGCCTGAATTGCAATTATACTGCATTTATGACAGCTATAGTGATGGCATCTTGCCCAATTGGCAACGGGAACCTTCCACAACCACCCCACATAGGGTGATCCCAAGAGGTCAGAAACAGGTTTTGATACCTAACCCACCTGCACCTGGTCACTTTGGCGTCCATTTGGCCAAGTGAGATTCATCAAACAACAATTTTAATATTTGAGGGGAGGGTTTTGAGATAGGATTAATTTTCACCAATGACCCAGTGCCATTGGTGAGTTCCGCCAAAGATTTGACAATGAGCACATTCATCTTAGAAGGTACATATCCATTGGGCTTTGTTCCCAATGTTTTTGAGGTAAGTTTAAAAATGGCAATAACATTTTCCAAATGACCCAATGCCATTGGCATATTTAACCACGGATTCAACACTGGAAACATTCTTGAGAGGTACATATCTGTCAGACTTTTCCCTGATGTTCTTGAAGCAGGTTTCAAGCTGATGACTACATTTTCAATGTTCCAATGCCATTGGTGAGTTTTGCCAAGAATTTGACACTTGATGCTTAAAATTACTGAACATATGTGCCTGTCAAGCTTTGTTGCTGGAGGTTTAAGGCTTCCAGACCTTGATTTCAAGGGCACATTGCCATCAACTTCATAAGGAACTTTAGACCTATGAGGATTCCAGCTGTCAAGTATTTCTGTACAAATTTCCTCAATTTGCTATATTAATTTGGTGGAGGCAATTGTGGGGACAGGTGGTGGGATCTCAAAAGGAGAGCTGTTACCCATTGCTCATCTACCACATAAGTAAGATTGCCCTGTGAGATGAGAGGGACAGCTGCCCTTCTCAAACCCTTTTTTTGGGAACAGGAAACCCACCCAGTCTAGGCAGAGGGGATGCTCCCCAGAACTTACAAAGTTCATCTTAATACTCATGTTGTATCCAAGAGCACAAGATACCTTTAGTATTCTTTGAACTAGAAGTACATAGTTTTCTGCCTTCTTGTTACCAAAGAAGTTGTTAATGACTGCTACAAAAGACAGCATGCTGCTCTCTCCTTTTGATCTATCTTCCTGACAAATTCCTTATCACATATAATAGATCAAATATGAGGACTATCAAATATACTTGCTTTTATTTTATTGAATGACATACCTGAAAAAGAGAAACAATGTGGTAAAAATATTCATTTTCAGTATTTTGAGCCTATAAAAATTGCTTTATCAAGACAATCTTGATATGAAATGAGGAAGATGATTCTGTCTTGGCTCTATTGCATGAAAACTAGAGCATGCACAGGAAAACTGACTTCATATTTAGAATTATCAGTACCAAAATGCATAGAAACAGGTGAAAATCTCATGCAACATACAACTTTTTTGTTTCCCTGTGTTATAGGTTTTGATTTAGGTAAAGAAGTTATTGTATGAGAGCATTGGTCATAGAAGCATATACTACAAATTAGTAAAAGTTACTATTACTAAATGTTAGAAAATGGATATATATCGTAGACTTAAATGTAAAATTAGCTTTTTAAATCCTAACTATATATAACTTAAGTAAGGATTCAAAAAGGGAATTTATGGGTATCTGAGCTATAATTTTTCTGGAAGTCAAAAGGTATCAAAGAATATTTATACTTAATTATAAGAGTAATTTGAAAAAAAGGGTTATAGATATAAAAGACTTTACTTGAAAAAGAAAAGTTTCTTACAAAAATAAATATATCCCAACTTAAGGTAAGGTTTAGGAAAAGTGTTTATTGGCAAAGGAGCTATCTCTACTAGAAACATACCTTTAAAGGAACTTATATCTGATTTTTGGCAAGGTTAGGAAAAAGAGTATATGGGCAAAGGAGCCTTTGTATATGGTAAGTTCTCTGGACTTTTAGTAATTAATTTATAATATCAAGAAATGGTATCCTATATGAAATACATTTATGTCATATAAATAACTACTTTATATATATACATTTCACGTTAGATTTGTTCGAAATTTATGGAATAGATTATGTGACAAATAAGATGAAATACAATATAAATTATTGCAAGCTAAGCTGCGGGGAGCAGTTTGTAAATTCTAATTCTCAGATTTACATCAAACCTTGTTTTCAATACAAACACTTGTCGACCTGGTAGCTAATGTATATGCCCATCAACTATTGAGGATAAATTAAAATAGCTTTATGAGAATTTAAATATATAAAACGGTAGATTAATTTGCCCTATCCAAAGGTTTATAGTTTACAAATAAAGGTGAGAAAAGGAATATTTGTCTTTTCTAGAAATTTTTATTGTAAATATCTAGTACAAAAAAAGAAAATGTTTCATAGAAAGCAATAGCCTTTTCATTTTATATTAAACAAATTTCCACGTTTATTATTTAATCAATACACACAGAAAGCCACAAAGTTGCAAACCCTGCTTAGCTTTTTGTTATTCTTGTATTTATTTTTCTAAAATCGAATAACTTTTTTATATTTATTTGAAAAACATATTGGAAGATTAGTTAACAATTTCGGTTCTTTTATCAGTCACTAAAATACGAAAAACTTATCTGATGTTTTATTACTTACGACTTTTTATTTTATTTTCGTTAGTTTTTTGAACGTAGGTTTGGACCACAACGATTAGAAGGTTTCTTTTTGTTATTTTAACTGCAAATGTACTCTCTTTTCCGACAGGTCTCCTTATGGGAAACAAGATTTGGTTTATTTGCATTTCATTTGTTTTATGCATTTAAAGTTTATATTTCTATTGGCTTTACTAAAAGATACGTTTTTTACGTGTTAATTTTATCTACTGGACTTTTTGTATATTATGCGCAAAGATATATTTTGTTAAAAGCAAAAATTTGTTATATAATTTACGGTTTATTACGCTCCTTTTTAAGCAAAGAATGTTAATAAAAAGCTACTTAAGTATATGATATCCTTAGTATATCTATGTCTAGCATAAATTGATATCATTTTGATTTTTCTTTTCAGTATTAAGAGCTTTATATTTTCTGGGTTTTTTATAGTCATTTGGTTATACCTTTTGTTACTATATCTACGTATTTTAGTGCATGCAACTTAAATATATTAGAAAATTGCTTGTTTGAATCAATTTTTATCTGACTAATTTTAGAAATGACAGGATCGAAAACTGAAATTTCCACAGTCCAGGTTCATTTAATTCCTTGTACAATATCGTATGATGGGGAGGCGGCGATTGATGAGTACTTTTTACCCAAGCCAATAAAAGCATCAGTGAAAACCAATTAAGCTATCTAAAACTTGATGCGAAGGTTGAGCTAAAGTAGGCGGTTTGCGTGTTTTTGATTTACGTATTTAGAGAGGTTCATTTTCGCGGGCGACGGCTTATAGGTTACCCTGTTGCTTTTAGCCGGGACTATGAAGGTGTTATACTGAAAAAGCAGAATGAATGTTGGGAAAAGGAAGCTTCTTTTGATGGATTTAACGTCTTTGAGCATGACTATCCACCCAATCCACAGGAAAATCCCTTTCTCCTTGCTCAAGATTGGCTGGACATCTCTAGTGTGGTAATTAAATCTCTTTTACTTACCGTTTTTTAGCTCCACGCACATACTCCGATAGACGATATTTGAAGTTATTACAAGTGGTTTAATAAATCATTGACCAATACCTTTTACTTTTACTTATGCCATACAAAACATACAGAGTTGCATTATGTTACATTTGACAATACAAAAGGACTACAAATTACGAGTCACAAGAACCGTTGGGAAGTAATAATATGTTGGGACTATAATGTTATATAATCTAAATCAGACTTTATTGCACCTTTAAGCAGCAGGTTTATTCTGATAGAAGCGTTTCCTTATTGGGTTGCATAATAAATTTCAATGGTGCATTCTATGACCATGTTTTCATAAACTTGAATTATTATCTTCCGGAGTGGAATGCAAAATGGGTGGTTAACATATAATTCAAAGGTAAAAATGATTTAAAATGCTTCAAAAGGGACAGAGCCTAAGAAAGGTATTAACATATACATTGATTCAAGGGATTAAAAAAGTGATATTTAACAGTCTATGGGGTACGCCAAGCAAAGTAGTAAACCATGCAAAACCCTCAATATGCAACTGGAAGGTTAGAAAATATATATTAAAAATAAGAATATGTACTAACTTGAACAACTCATTTATTTTTAAGTAAAATTATATCTGCCGTGGTCTACGACAGTATATAAAAACTACAATTATGTGATAGTAATAGGTAGGAGGTCATATTAACTATATTTTGGGTGAAATAACAAACTTTTTGCAAAAACAAAAGCTCACATACACTTTTTTCTGTTTTTGGCTTGGAAAAGCATTTCCAGCAGCCATGTGAATGTATCAGAGGCATGGTGAGTGGTGGAGGTATTTGGGTTAAACAACGATGTTTTTGCAACATCGATGATGGTTCTAATCGTGAAAAGCCAGGTTGGTGATTTTGAACCTGGCTTTCTTGGGAAAGTCTGTGGGGGAAAGCAGATGGGGGAAAACCCTTGCACAAGGTTCCATGGCTGCGTGAAAGGTTTGGCAAAGGAGGGTATGCCAGGGGCAGCTACTGTGTCAGCAGCCATTTGATTGAAATTGTATAGGGAATGCCCATTTTAAGGTGTAATAGCGCTGTGGTGTTGATTTGTAAGAATCTGAGCTTAAACAGCCTTAGGAACAGTATGTTGTGGAGGTTTTAAAAGACTAGTACAGGAGCAGTATCATGAGAGCTCTATATCTAGTTCAATTATGACTTGAGATGTTATTGGCACCTAAAGTATTGCTGTTATCCTTTATCTTGTAATTGGTCATAGGCCCAGCAGAGGATTTAGGCCCAAATTAAATCTGTTAGTTGATCTGAGATAAAGTAACATAAACGCAAAGTCAAAGTAGATTTATAGCTAAACCTAACTTTATTGTAGAAAATGATCAGGTTTTTATACCTATCACTCTGGAAAATGGACAAAAGAAATGTGTTACAAAGAACAAGAGATCTAAGGTCATTATAAATTCATATGCAAATCCAAGTGCAATTATATACAGGTTATTCCAGAATATTTTTTTTATGATAGCAGTCATACCTGTGCTTTTTGAAAAAGTAGAAATGTCACTTCTGCATTGATTATTCATCTTTGTTTTTTACTCAAAGAACTCTATTGCAAGCAAGCAACTCATCTAATGACCAAACAGGTATGTTTAATAAAAGATCCTTGCTTTAATATAATAGGCAATTTATTATAAAAGAATTTAAGTATAAGATATTCGCTGATTCTAAGATATACTATAATTGAATTCTCTAAAAATATTGCCCTTAACATTTTTGAAATCTGGACAGAATTGTATCTGAACAAAACAAAGGCATAACCTTTAAGCCACTTATAAGGATATTAAGCTTATCTGAATACTCAGATTCTTCAAAGCATTTTTATAGGAATAATATGAAGTGGGGTTTCCAATACCTGGAGAACTAGTGAAGGATTTTCTTATTACTTTATTGATGAATATAGGTGTAACGCACCAGATCCTTCCAATGAGCCACAAATGAGTTGGGCAACAGAATCCATGTTACAGACCATAGGGCTGACAGGGCTCCTGATACTACTCTCCTTGTGCGCGCACTACAAGACTGGACAAGCACCCCTGGAAGACAGTTGCAAGTATACTTAACCCCAGCAACATGCCTTGACTCCAAGACAAGGTATAAAGGGAGGCAATAGCTCTCCCAAGCTCACTCTCCAAGTCTAATTCTTGTTGATTCAAGCCAAACATGGCTGCAGTTAGGCAATATTTTTAAAATAAACTCAAAGTATAAATATATGAATTTTAAGTTCTTTTTTATTGAATATTGGCCAGGTCAATAGAAAACAGAACTGAGAAGCCTCCAGCTCCCAGTTCCTTCCCTATATACATATGCTACAAGCTAATATAAAATATAACACAAGCTTATGGTGCTAATCTGACTGATGCTTGGTGTAAACCTTACAGCAGGATCGCGGAATCCTCACTCAATGGTTCTGTGCCAGTTCTGATCCTCAACAGTTCCGCACCAGTTCCATTTCAAATTCCAAATGAACCGCGAAACTTCCAAGCACCCATTCCATTTCATTCTTGATTCAAATCCAAATCGAATCTCAAAACTCCCCATTTTACTTGATTCTCGTTTTTCATCAACTTGGACGCCCATCTTGCTCCTTGGCCTCCTTCAAGCTCCTGCCCCTTAGGAGTCCCTGCCAGGACCAACTCCCCCTCCTCCTCCATACATCCAGACACAGCCTGCCCTGTCTTACCAAAGATCAGGGCAATGTGATGCTGAGGATAGACCTCAACCATCACATCACCCCCCTAGACAGGAAGAACTCTTGGATTTTCTCAGGACATTGGGCACAATCCCTAGCTGACTGCCATGTGGACTCCTCAATAGGATGACCCACCCAACGTACCAAGAATGAATGACGTCCTCTCACCACTTTGGTGTTGAGAATCTCCTCAACTTCATACTCCTCAGCTCCTCCTCCAGCTGGGAATAAAGGAGAAGGACTTTCAGGTGGCTGGCTAAAGAATGGCTTGAGCTGCGATACGTGCAACACTTGAGCTCTTGACCCTTCTGGGAGCTTCAGCTCAAATGCCACCTCATTCACCGCCCTCACTACCTGATATGGGCCCAACGCCGCCGGCCCCAATTTCTGGCTCCTTACAGGCAAGGCGTAGTTCTGAGCATTTACCAAGACCTAATCACCTCTCTTGAAAGCTCTACCTTCAGATCTATGCCAGTCTGCCTTCCTCTTCTGAGCCGCAACTGCCACCACCAAATTCTTCTTCAGGAGCTCCAGGGTGTCATGGGTATCTCACGACAGTTCATCTGCCACTGGATTCCGCCCTTGCTCCCTAGGCCCCATACCCTCTGGGTGTTGGCCGTGATTTGCAAAAAATGGGGTCATACCTGTGGATGAATGCTTATGATTGTTGTAAGCAAATTGAGCCAGCTTCACCCAATATACCCAGTCATCCTGCCGCCCTGAAACATAGCACCTCAAATACTGCTCCAATATCTGATTTACTCTCAGTTTGGCCATCTGAATGAGGATGATATGCTGACGAATGGCAAGCCTTGATATTTAGATTTCCCAACATGTGGAGCCAAAATTTAGATGTAAATTGTGGACCCCAATCTGACACAATTTCCTCAGGCACCCCATGTCTGGAGAAAATCTCATTTACAAAAATCTGTCCTGCCACTTTTGCAGAAATGGTTGACCGACAAGGGAAAAACTCTGCATATTTAGTCAGGCGATCCACCACCACCATCAAGGCATCCATCCCCTGTGACTTGGGAAGTCCTGTGATGAAATCCACACTCACTGAGAATCATGGACTAGAAGGAATTTGAAGCGGCTTCAATTTCCCCCGGTGCCACCTGTTGGGCCTTTGCCCTGGCGCAAACCACACAATGTAAAACATACTTCTGCACCGCCTCACCCACACCTCTCCATGAATAGTGATGGCGAACAAGATCTAATGTCTTCTCTTGACCGGGATGACCTGTCAGAGGATGGTCGTGATTAGCTGCCATTACCTCTTGTTGCAGACTCTTCACGGGACCCAAATCCTTCCCTCATGGTGTATGATACCACCCTGAACTGAGAATCCCGCATGCCCCCTGCTTGCCTCACCTTCCCCTGTCTCTTCTCTTATCCGTTGGCCCAGCTCACATCTTTGCTGTGCAGTCCAGATTCTTCCTGCCATTCCATCTCTCCAGCCCTGGATCACTGCAAACAAGATCTGTGGCAACATCGTGGCTGTGTTGAACTTCCTCAACTCCTCATCAGAAAACACCAGTCCAGAATCACGGCTCAATAAATCTGGCAAGATATTTTGTTTTCCCGGCTTGTATTCAATCCGCAGGTCATATTGAACCAACTCTAAGTGCCACCGGGCCTGCCTCTGGTTCATCAGGTGTGGGGACTTATAGTATTCTAAGGCTCGATGGTCCATTCAGATGACAACCGGGTGCCTGGCATACAATAGGTGATGTTGCCACTCCCCCAAGGCTGCAACTATTGCCAAAAGTTCCTTATCATAAACTGGATAGTTGGTTTCAGCTGGTGCCATCTTCTGACTGAAATAACAAACAGGATGTTCAACCCCATCTTTACCCTCCTGCAACAACACGGCTCCAAGTGCAAAATTTGACGAGTCAGTCTCTACCACGAATGGTTTGTTTGGGTCAGGGTGTGTCAGAACTGGGGCTGTCAGCAAACTCGTCTTCACTTGCTGAAATGCCCTCTCCTCAGCCTCCCCCAAATGAACGGCACATTTCCCGTCAGTCTTGTCAATGGCACAGCCCATTGGGCCAGATCCCTAGAAAATCTTTGCACGAAATTCACCACCCCCAAGAAACTTCGCACTTCAGTCCTATTCCCAGGAGCCTTCCATTCCCGCACCGCCCGCAACTTATCAGGATATATCGCTATCCCTTCTTGGAGGACCACGTTCCCTAGGAAGGACACCGATTCTTTATTGAACTCGCACTTGGATGGCTTCAACTTCAAGCCCGCGTTCCTAACCACCTCCAACACACTTCTCACATCCCTCACATGGTCCTGTACTGATTTGGAAAACACCAGGATGTCATCCATATAGGCAACACAACACTTACCCACTAAGTCCCCCAATACATGATCAATCATGCGCTGGAAAACTGCAGGGGCATTGCGTAGCCCAAATGGCATAACCCTGTACTCGAAGTTACCCAGATGACATTTGAATGCTGTATACCGCTGGTGCTCAGGGCGAACAGGAATTTGATTAAAAGCGTTCACCAAATCCAATTTGGTGAACACTCCACACCCGGAGATCATGGGCAGAATGTTCTCCATGAGTGGCATTGGATAGGGGTCAGGTTCCATTACCTCATTAAGGCGTCATAAATCAACACAAGGACGTAACTCCCCCTGACTTGGGAACCAACAGGACTGGCGAAACCACCGGCGACTTGGAAGGCGCAATCAAACCCATATCCAGCATCTTATGGACATAACCCTACAATGCCTCTCAGGCCCGGGGATTCAACGGATAGACTGGACAGCCCTTTGGTAACTCAGAGCCTTCCTTGAACCGGAATCCAAATGCAAAATCCCCTGTAGGCGAAAAGGGCGCATCACCTTTAGGCTCAAACACCTCCGCGAAATCCTAATACTCCCTCAGCAATCCTTCCGCTGACACACTTGAGGTGATTCCACCCATGTGCTTCACCATCGAACATTGGGACTGAAACGTCCATTCACACGTCCCCTGAACTCTAGGCGACAGCAGAACCCTCTCTCTCTTCATATCAAACTGTGGACGGACATGGTGCCACCATCTCATCCCCAGCACCACAGAATGTGGCAGGTGAGCTACGGCGTGAAACTCCTCCCTGAATACCTCTGGGCCTTGCCTCAACAGGACCTTGGCCTATACTCGCCATACCACCGTTCTTTTGGAGGTGTCTGCCAACTTCACCCATCCATCCTTCTGTAATGACAATCCATGGCTTCTTGCCCACTTCACCTCAACATAATTTTCCCCAGCTCCGGTATCAATCAAAGCTAGAACTTCACCGCAATCCCTTCCTTCATCCCCCACAAGCACAATGATGGGCAAAATCAGATAAGGATAAGATGAAGTAAGTGGTTTAATTTGAGGCACCGGATTCACTGGTTTCTTGCGAAAATTATAAGGAGCCTTCTTATTCTGAGCCTCAGGATCCTGAGTGGTAATCTCGATGGGAATCCTTGTCTCCCGCACCTCCACCATACCCTCAGGATTCCCTTGACTCTTCTTCCCTTCCTCCACATAGCTAAACCCCTTAGAACCATATATGGCTCAGAACCTGCCCTTCTTCCACCACTCTTTCCTCAGAATCCCCCTGGGGGTCGCACAACTTCCTGACGGGCCTGTACCAAACTCAACTGTAGTTCTACCTGCAAGCCTAAACCCACCTCTTCCTCCAACGTCACTGCAGGTTTCACCGCCGCCATTGCTAATAATAAATCAGCTTGCAAGTTTTGGCGAAACATGCGCGGAAGCTGAGACTCAGGTGCCTTTGCTGCTCTTGCTAATGCGCGGAACATCTGGCCATACTCCTCCACTGACTTCTTCCCTTGACCACACTGCAGTAAAGCCGCCCAGGCTGAATCCTGCGTCTCATCCGGACATGCTGCACGATCAATCCAATCCAGACATTCCTCCACTGATATGGGTAACCCTGACTGCTCTTCCAAAAGTTCTCGCACCCAGTTGGACTGCTTTACTGGAAGTGCCAACAGAACCTGACTTAACTGCAAGGCAAACGAATCCTCCCCACCCGCTGCCTTTGTCAAACATCCCTGAAACTGAACCCAGCTAAACGTCTGGTGGATCAGTTCCAAGTCTTCCAATTTCAAAACCGTGGGAATTCTTCCTTTGTACTTACCAGGCCCTACCACTTTCCCACCATTCCAGGACACACACTCTAAAACCTGGTATAATTCATGAAGCAAAAAGGCGGTGGAGAATATCACCATCAAGAGTGTTGCAGTATGGTTATACCACTTTGGAAACACAACTTCTTCTGGTACCTCTTTTGCTCGCCACCACAACGACAGGAAAGTAAATGAGTTCTGTTTAATGTAACGCACCAGCTCCTTCCAATGAGCCACAAATGAGTTGGGCAACAGAATCCATGTTACAGACCATAGGGCTGACAGGGCTCCTGATACTACTCTCCTTGTGCGCGCGCTACAAGACTGGACAAGCACCCCCTGGAAGACAGTTGCAAGTATACTTAACCCCAGCAACATGCCTTGACTCCAAGACAAGGTATAAAGGGAGGCAATAGCTCTCCCAAGCTCACTCTCCAAGTCCAATTCTTGTTGATTCAAGCCAAACATGGCTGCAGTTAGGCAATATTTTTAAAATAAACTCAAAGTATAAATATATGAATTTTAAGTTCTTTTTATTTAATATTGGCCAGGTTGATAGAAAACAGAACTGAGAAGCCTCCAGCTCCCAGTTCCTTCCCTATATACACATGCTACAAGTTAATATAAAATATAACACAAGCTTATGGTGCTAATCTGACTGATGCTTGGTGTAAACCTTACAGCAGGATCGCGGAATCCTCACTCAATGGTTCTGTGCCAGTTCTGATCCTCAACAGTTCCGCACCAGTTCCATTTTGAATTCCAAATGAACTGCAAAACTTCCAAGCACCCGTTCCATTCCATTCTTGATTCGAATCCAAATCAAATCTCGAAACTCCCCATTTTACTTGATTCTCGTTTTTCCTCAACTTGGACGCCCATCTTGCTCCTTGGCCTCCTTCAAGCTCCTGCCCCTTAGGCGTCCCTGCCAGGACCAACTCCCCCTCCTCCTCCATACATCCAGACACAGCCTGCCCTGTCTTACCAAAGATCAGGGCAATGTGATGCTGAGGATAGACCTCAACCATCACAATAGGTAATAGCTCTGTAAAGCACTTTTGAATAAGTAACTTAGCGCTTGGAAAAATCTTCAGGATTTTGATAGTATTCTGTACTATTACTACTTATTTTTGAAGAAACTAGTACTTCTCCAGCTTCACCATACTATTTTTTATATCCAAAAAAGTATAATCTCTTAATTTTTTATTGATTTTTTGCTGAATATTAATGTATAGACTGGACTGATTAATTATAAACAAATAAACTAACTGCTTTGTTTAGTTTAGCTTTGATTTTGCTATTCTTAATATTAACTTCTCTTTCACTCATCTATAACGTTATATAAAGAGAAGTTCCTGTCCTGGCCAATTTAGTTTTGACATCTTTTCTGCCAACTAAATTTTAAAATAATTGGTGACTTTTATTTTAGCAACATTTTCTGTATCCTCATTTCAGTTTGCAGTTTGATGTTATTTGGTTGATCTGATAGAATTAATGGTTTTATCTAAGCAGATGGGATTTGGAAGTGTCCATCCCATGGTCGGCCTTCCCCGCAATAAATTTAAAATCTAAGCAGATGGTGATTTTATTCATTCTATAATTTTGATTACTTTGTAAACTTATTATTGGTCAGCTACTAATATTGTTTCTAAATTATATTTAATTATAACTTTTGATAAAAAATAAAATTGAATGGTAGTCTCATTACAAAACATAGATGATAAAAGTATCTCTATATAAGATCAAAGCCATTTTATATATTTATATGATTATATTCTTTATCTATTCCTAAACTACTGAACCAATTTCAACCAAACTTGGCAAAAATTTGTCATGAAACAGGTAAATTACTGAAAGTAGGGTTTTCTCAAAAACTTGATAATAAATATGAAATATATAAAAGTTACAAAAAATATATTTTAATGGAAATTGGTATTATCTTAGATGAGTATTTTTAATTTATTCCATCTAGTACTAAAAAAAGTATTTTTAATTTATTCATTTTATTTCAATAGGTTTAATAGTTTTGTTACATATTTTTCAGAATTTGCTAAGTCAATAATTAAAATTACTCCTTAAACTACTAATGCCCATTTAAAAATATAAATTTTAAAGTAGAATGATTAGATTTGTCTGGTAATAAACAACCTTAAATAGTAGTACTATAGCAGAGCACATGCAACATTGTTATTAGTTATATTAAATCACCCTAGATTAAAGTTTCTAAAAGTTTAACATCATCTAATTTTACCAATAGTATCAATATCTTCAAAAACAGCTATAAAGTTATAGGTAAGAACATAAGAAAGAGGTTTATAAGCATACAAGCTTTGTCTATAAGATTAAAAATATTTTTAGTAATATCTATAGTTATGATAGGTAAGAGTTGAAGTAGAGCTTATAGACGTTAAAGTCATGACTGTTAAAGATATAGATAACAAGGAATAATTTTTTTTTAGTACTAGATGAACAAGGAAAAGTATGTTTGATCATAAGTGACAGGTTTAAATAGGGGTATATGCATGAAGGGCTTAAATATAAAGTGTAAATTTTTATACTATAGCTAAAGTTAGCTTTAATTATAATTAGAAGAAGGATTATGGGTATTATAGTGTTACCTATAAATATTATAAATTCTTATGATATAAATATATATGTAGTAGGGTTTAAAGATGTAGTTTATAAGAAAATAGAGCTATGATTGTTTAAAAATGTAATTAAAGATACCTAGATCTAATTATAAGCTACAGGATAATAAAGAGATATGATCATGAGACCATTGATAGTGAATTTTGATTTTCAGATTATAACTTAAGTTAATTTTGGTATGAGTTTTTGTATTAATCCTCTATGAAAATCTTAATATTGTAGATAATATATATAATGACTATGGTAAGAGTTAAAGATTGTTTATAGCCCTCCATTCACATTTCTTAAACCTCATTCTTCAGATGCCCCCACGCCTGTTCTTTCTGCCTTTGTTTGAGCCAGGAATGTCTATGCTTATGCCAAAAAACAGTCTTCTGATCTCCTCCCCTTCCACTACGGACTAATAAGCAGTTCTTCACTGTCCCATCTGGTTGGATATTTTTCATTTTGTGGGGTTTTCCTATCTACTTGTCCTAGGCATTTTGGTTTGTTTTGGTTGATTTTTGTTAGTTTTTTTTGATTTAAAGCTTCTGTACCATCTGTTCCCTGGTCAGCTTTCCCATGTAGATTTAAATTCAAAAATTATTTATAGAATATTTTGTTATTAAATTTTAAATATTGTTAACAATAAATACCTATATTGAATCATTAATGACAGGTTAGGAAAGGAGTATGGATATGAGAATTTTGACTATAAAAACATTAGTTTTTTATGATATTAATTAGATGATTTTTTATATGCTAGAAAAGCTTTTTCAATTATAGGAGTCATTAATATTAAACATTATACACATTTAAAAATATTTTATTTAATTTTGATAAGGTTCAGAAAAAATAGAATTTTAAAATAAGCTTTTATACATCATATAAGCTAAATCTAAGTATAAAAAAGGTTAAGCTTTATTCAAATAACAATGATGCTTTAGAAAAAGTGTAAATACTTAATTTAATTATATAAAAAGGTTAATTTGTGCTTTTTAAATTAAATGATATCCCATGATGACTTAAGTTAAGTATATAAATTTTTACTGCAAGAAAATATTAAGCTTAGAAGCTAGTCTATAATATATAAAGCAAAGTATTCTGACTATTCATTAAATTATTTGAAGGAATAAGTTTTATATAATTTTATCTGATTTTGATTTGAGATATCCTGGTGATATTTTTAGTCAGCATCATTTCTGCATCATCTTCATTTTGGCTAGCAATTTGGTTTTATTCCACTGTTACTATAGAATGATGACTTTGATATAAGGTTTGTTGAGTATTTGTATATTCAGTAGGTTCAATTACCTCCTAAACCTAGTTAATAGCCATCTGACAATATAATAGTATAAATAAATAAACTAACATTGTTTGTTAATATAACCCTAGAATAGTAAACCTGTAGAAAAGAATATGTATTATTGGTATATGCTATATAATACTACTACCTTAGACTGAGGTCAATAAAAATTGGGAATATATCTAATCTACTATAAAACAATATATATATGAATAACTAGACATGTTTATGAAAGTAAAAAAGTATTTATATGTATTAAAGCCTCCATTATAATTTAAATTGTTTAAGATAGTATCTATAAACATTTAATAAGAAAAAAAGAAAGTTATAGACATTGGACTCAAAGAGCTTAAAGATATAACTAATATGAAATTTACTTCAATTATCAAAAAAACTTTTCTTTCTCGTTGCAAACACTTTTGCAACCCATTCAATTCAAGATTAAATCCAGTTTGATAATCTCATAGAGGGGATTAGTCTGTGCCCATGTCTGGGAGCAGTTGGGCAAGCAAAGCAAGAGGAGCAGGCGGAAGGCCCGTGGCCTCTAACGTTCAAAAACGCCCCGGAGAATCTGGCGGAATAGAAAAAAATTTAAAAAAACTGGCAGTCACAATTTCCCCGGAGATACTCGCATGGCAAGCACAATGCAACCAGTACATCAATATGCCACATTCCCAGCCACTTTTGTCGGTGGAATTCAGAGTCCGTGTGTATCTGGACATCCAAAAAACGGCCCTATGGGAAAAATTTTGTGAAGATTTACACAAAATTTTCCCGACCGCGGTGTACGTTGCACCTCACTCCATGTCGCGCGGTTGGCTGGACCTAGGTTTTGAAAACAAAATAGCAGCAGATGAGGCTGCAGCGGTGCATGTAGTGGTCAACCTCCCTGAAGGGCAATGGGTCATCGAAACCAAATGTACCAGATGGACAAAATTGAACCAAATTTTCCTCACGTTTGACTTTTTGCCTACTACGGTAAAATGTGACATTTTGGAGCAACACCTGAAAGATGGTCTCGCCATATACGGCGAAATACAATCTTTCGAAATGCAACATTTCACACTGATGCCACACCTGTGCACCGGCAAAGCCATCGCAGTTCTGACCCCATCTGAGGAGATCGTGAAGGACCTAACCCAGATCTCGCACTCCACCTTTATTGATATTGCAGGGCACACCACCCACCCATTCCGGGTAACCGTGGACAGCGCGCCCCCCATTTTCACCCACTGTGATGCATTTGGCCATAAGGCACACGCGTGCCCCATTAAAGAGGGCATTACATTCCAAGAGCACCCCTCGGTGGCCATGGCCAGCGGAGAGGTGCACTATGAACCAACCGCAAGCACCAAAGAGGCCTTCCCATGGGGAGCACAAGGCTGCTATCTATTGGTAAAGCCCATCTCCCCGCAGGAGCGGAAGAAGGCCAAGCAGGCCTGTAGGACTGCGGCCAAGGAAGCGGCCAAGGTCACCACCACCATCCCACACTCACAACGCCAGGAGGACATGGAGACCTTTGCGGTGGAAGCAACT
Source organism: Massospora cicadina (assembly GCA_022478985.1). Classification (NCBI taxonomy): domain Eukaryota; kingdom Fungi; phylum Entomophthoromycota; class Entomophthoromycetes; order Entomophthorales; family Entomophthoraceae; genus Massospora; species Massospora cicadina. The sequence goes on from JAKSZP010001708.1 coordinate 20,666, forward strand.
CGGGAATCCATCACCCAATCAGATTGGGAGGCCCAAGCTGAACGGGCCACTCAATCTGAGGATCTGATGGGAGATTTGATCTCACCCAATTGCTGCACCCAAGCCCCGGTTGAAATTGACTTGGGACCTATCCCAACCAAAAATTTTTTTTTGCCCCACTTGACGTTGCACCGAACTTATCCGCACCGCAAAAAATTCGTCCGACGTCGGGAAAACAAAAAGTGAAGGCCAAAGCCAATGTGACTCTTTCCACAAAAATTAACAAAAACCCCGATAGCGTTGCTGCTAATACCCACGCTGCTGTGAAAGCCCGTGGGGACCTGGAAGAGGCTGGTGGGCAGGGGGCCCACCCCTTGCACCTAAGGTGTGATGGGGGAAACCTTCACTCTAGGGATGCTGAATATCGCTGGACTCAAGGCCTCCTCGTCCCGGGCTAGGAAACTGAGTTTTTTACAAAATAATTTACCCGTGGATATCCTGGCTATCCAGGAAACCCACTGTCCACAAGGTTCCGAGGATGCTTGGAAAACAATGCTCCTACCATCCCTATCCTTTTGGTCAAAGCACTGTGGGGTGCTAATTTGGAAAAACAATTTTTTCAAATTTACATCTTCAGAAATATTCCTAAATGACTGAGTGCTCGTTGTCACCTTCTCATGGGCTGATGTTGCACACACAATTGTCAACATTTACGCCCCAAACGGTGCACAAGAGCATCGGGAATTTTTCTCATCAGTCAAATCCTTACCGCTACCCCCCGATTCTTTCCTAATCAGTGACATGAACTGTTGGCTAACCTCACCAACGGACCGGTGGCTGCCCTCACCCAACGCCCCACAGGGTCACATAGAACTATGCGTTCTAAAAGCCACCCTTGGGTTAATGGATGCGCTGCTGTGACATGCCCCACTGCTCAAAAATATGATGCATCCCCACATCCACAACGGCCAATTAAGGTCCATGACCCGCATTGACCTTATTCTAGTGCCGCCGAAATTCCAACCCCATATCTCCCACTTCAAAACAACAAAAATGGAATTCTCCGACCACCGACTGGTCTCGATAACATACCACTTACCCATCACAGTTGCAAAGGCCCCACATTGGTGCAAAATCTGCCCCCCAGAGCTTGCGTCACCAGGATTTTCCACGTGGGTGGAAGAGGCAACTTTGGCAAAATTGTTTGTTGCACCGTTTTGCGCGGACCCCATTTCCACATGGGCAACTTTCAAAAAAGACACCATCTGCCACTATCGCCATCTCTCATCCAGACGCTCATGAGCCACATCGGCGGTTATATCGTGTGCACTGACAGAATTGGCCCACTTGGAGTCCAACATTCCAGCCTCAGGATATAGCCCTGCATGGGGCCAGAAGTGGGTGAAGGCAGTAGCATACCTCAATGCACTTGAAAGGCAACACAAACATTGGGTTTGTGTCCAATACAGGGCCACACGCATCACTAAAGGCGACAAGTGCACTGCATACTTCTTCAAAAATTTTTTGCACCATGCCAGAGCGTGGCCTGCACACAGGTGCAAAGATCAGATAATTCTATCGTGGACACTCCAGCTGAAGTGGCAATCGAAATGCAAAGATATTACTCCAAGTTATACCGAGCCGAACCAATTCAGCCGGCTGAAATGGCGGAATTTCTTGATAGAGCTCATATCTGCACCGTTTTCCGATACCCGGAAATAATGAATTTAATTACTCCAAATGAATTATGGACTACCATTTGCGGTGCGCCAAACCAAAAATGCCCAGGCCCAGATGGCATTCCATATGAGTTCTACAAAAAATATTTTAAATACATATCCCCATTGTTGCTAGCCTCACTCAACCAAAGCCTGTTGGAAACGCGCCTCCTACCAGGAGGACATGAGGCTTTTACAGTCACACTCTTCAAGAAAGGGGATAGGCTAGACTTAGCCAACTGGCGCCCCATTTCTCTAACAAACACAGACACCAAAATTTTAACAAAAATCATGGCTAACCGTTTAGGGACTGTAGCATCTGCCACCATCTCTCTAGAACAATTCAGTTTCATCCCCAGAAGGTCGATTTGAGATAATGTGCACTCTGTGGCTAATGTGTGTCAGTCCACAGCCTCTGGGGCACTTGTATTCTTGGACCAACAAAAGGCCTATGATAGAGTAAACTGGGAATACCTTAGGGCCTGCCTCCAACAATTCCGCCTACCTCCCCGCTTCATTAACTGGGTGATGCTGCTCACGGAATCTGCAACAATGGCTGTGCATGGCTCAGGTTTCCTAATGGAAGTAGTCCATCCTCAAAGGGGCCTGCGACAAGGGGACCCCCTGAGCCCACTATTATACAACTTCAGCCTTGACCCACTACTGCGAAATGTGAATGCCCAACTCACTGGGGTCCATGTGCCAGGCCAAACCCCAGTCAAGATGATGGCATTTGCAGATGATTGCGTGGTGGGGGTGTCTAATAACTAAGATGCATGCGCGCTTGAAGCCCTCATCCAGGAATATTCCCGGGTAAGCAACGCGGCACTGAACGCCTCCAAAACTGAAATCATCCTCCTTGGTCGGTTTCAGAACTGCTGGGCCCCAGCAAGTAGTTCCCAACCCAGCCCAGCTGCTCGCCCAAGTCCACGCCTTACTAACTCAAACACACCGCTCCACTGGTGCTCCCCTTTGTGCCGCGACCTACCATAGGACCGGTACGCCATCTGGGCGTGTGGTTGGAGGCAGGAGGATACGCGTCAGCAGTAATGGAGGGCCATATACTGGACAACGTGACGAAGCGAATCGCCTCTCTCAGAGCCCACCCTACTACCCTCACTGGCAGGGTTGTTCTTGCCAACTCTATGCTCCTATCCAAAGTCTGGTTTGGAGCCCACGCCATCCCTTTCTCCCCAAGCTTCTTCAAATCCCTGTATGCTTTGCTACAAGGTTGGCTTTGGTCAGGCCGCCCTCCACCAGTACGGCTAGAGGTCATGTTTGGCCCTCATCATCATGGTGGCATGGGCCTACTTGACTTCAAAGCCCATGCCGCCAAGATCCTAGGCACCTGGATTGCGGCCGTCACTGCTCCTACACTCCCATCCCAACACTGGTCCCGCGCAGCCCACTCCAACTTCTCCTGAGCCTTGGGCCTCAACAACCCATCAAACCCCCACTCCCTGATGAAATACCTTGCATCACACACATCAGCCACAGGTCCTCACGGGACAAAAACCCACTACAAACGAATCCTACTCTCCATGCGAAGAGAAGAGTGGAGAATTCGTATTAGTGGACATACAACCCAAAGAGGCCGCCCCTCTCCTCAGTTCACACAAGAGGTACAGGGGCTACCCATCCATGATGGCGTGATCCCCATTCGACCCCAAGTCCTATCCAGGGTGGACTACCTGGACATGATGGACATCCCTTATTCCACTGAGACCCAAAAGACTATCTGGAAATACGCACACCATCCTCTGTTGCAGCCTCAAGTCCGTTCCCATGTGTGGCGCTGCCTGAGGCAGGTGTATCGTACAGCTGAGCGCTCTAATGCTTTACACTCATCCTGTGTCGTGTGTGGCCAGTATGGAACGCTGTTTCACCGCCTGGAGAAGTGCCCCACCTCTAAAGTAATATGGCGCGAAGTCCAACGTCTGCTAGGCCAGGATCAAACACATCCTTTCAGTCTGTCAAGAGATATGTTTGCTTCATCAATGGCCTCCCCCTCCCACTCTCCCTTCGTGCTCTGGTGGTTGCAATCGCCATGTGGACTATCCACACGATTGTCTTGGATGCCATCGCCGGATCCATCCCCACCCTCCCTGAAGCTGTCCACAGATTCCGGTCTCATTTGGTGGATCACTTTCAAGCGTGGATGTTTGGATATCTCCCACCACGTCGCCGGCAGCTGGTCTCCTCCTGGTTCCCAGTCTGGTTCATCAAATCAGACCCCTTCCTCCACACGTGCTCAATAGTGGCTACGCCCCCTACACACGTTCCCTCCCCCCTTCCCATAAGTGGCGTTCCCGCTGGCAACAAGAGATAGCATCGCTTCTCTGGGGTGCCTCACCTGGTACTGAGTTTTGTCTCGTCTGGGTCATATTTGGAAGTGTCCGTCCCATGGTCGGCCTTCCCCGCAATAAATTTAAATACTTCAATTATCAAAAAGTGTCAGGTTATAAAAGAATGAGTATGAGTGTCTTAAATATAAGCTTTTATATCTTTAGATAATACTGAAGTTATCTTTATTATAGTTAGAAAAAACTGTGTTTTCTAGCTTGAAAGTAAAAGTTACATTTTCATATTTTGTTTTTATAGAAAGGGTAAAGGAGGTAACAAATAGAGATTTTATGACTAATAGTATCATAAAGTAAAGAAATACTTATGACTGTATTTTTTTTCCACTAAACGTTATTATTTAAATATCACTTAATCCTGAAGTGTATCCCACAAAGTAAAGAATCAGCATATATTAGCTAAAAATTTGGCAAAACCCACTAAAGAACCTGATAATTGGCCAAATAAGGAAGAAACAACATAAAATTGTGAACCATCAGCTACCCACCTCATTGTCAACTAATGTCACTCACTAAAATGAAGAAGCTGCAAAAGTAGGCACCACCTCCTAGTTTTAGCACTTTAAAAAGCACCAGATCACATGGTTGCATCTCTGCTAACAGCACCCTTAAATTATAACCCAATTTTATGGACTTAAAACCCGTTGAGGCACTCAAACCAGAAGTGCCACCACATGCACTACTGCACAAGTGGCAGCTTTCATGGAAGATGCTAAGCCCTCTAATGCGCCCAACAACCTCCATGAGTTAGTACATTCTGACCTAAGAGGAACTTCTGGAGTAAAACTCTATGCCTCAAGCAATGCAACCTCAACAATCTGACCTCCAAGCCTACAGTTGTGACATGGGAGTAGCAACTAGATATTGACCTCTAAGCACCATAAAAGGACATCAATCCCTTCTAAATGAGAAAAAGTTTTTATTTTAGTTATGAAACATTGACATCTTTAAAATCTCAGTAAACCAATTAATTCTGAAAATGAAATTTATATAATATGGTGAACTTTTTCCCAAGAGTGTTATAGAATAGTTTCTGGCCCTTAATTTCCATTCAACATTTGAAAACCTAAATAAAAATATAGTCACCTCAATCATTTAGCAGATTAAGTAAGCATCAAAAATATCAAAAATCATGTCATAAACAGTACTAAAAGTAAGTGCCTTAACTTGTGAGTTTTTGCATCTCATATTATTCATATGAGATGTATTAACACATGTAAATGTCCCACAGGTTGAGGCGCAGTGGGTGTTCAGATGCGTCAGCCTCTGTCACCTGACAGGAAAATGCAGTAAGCATAAGCTTGCATTCCCAAATCTCAAATTAAAATGAATTTAGAGTTTTGAGATAGAAAACAATAAATGTTTACTATTGAATTGGCGCTGGGGCATCATAACTGGTGCACAGGTAGTAAAAACAAAATATACAAGGTGCTGTTTGATGACAGTAATTTTTGACAAAAAACTTACAAATGAAAAACTTATTAAAGATATTAGATTTTATTAACACATAAAGAATCACACCTTTGTATCCAATATTGCTAGTGGCTTCAGGACTTGCTCAATTTATCTACTTAATTGTAGGCTGCATTCAGGATACATATAAAAAGGTCAATTTCCAGATGGCAATCCCGCTCATATATGCTCATTTCAATTTCCGAAGTTCTTATTGGTGCAATTTCTGACTACTCAGCAGCACTTAAAAAATTGAGGCATATATCCAAATTAGGCTAGGATTGCAATCGAATAGGACTTGAGTAAATTCCATAAAAGTAGCAATTTGAAAAATCGCAAATAAGACACTAGTGAATGACACAGTTATATAGGACCTTTTTATAATTATTTTAAGTTATCATGGGGCAAGGGAAAATATTAAGATTAAAATATCATAATAGGTGTTAGATAATTGGATTTTCACCTGGTTGAGAATAATATCCAGGTGTCAAATAGTTGAATCATGCTGAAAATATTAATCTAACACTCAGAGAATTAGGCAGCCTAATTCAGAAATTCAGCATTGCACTAACTTGAATTTAGTGCTTCCTAAGAAAAAACAACCACTTTTATAAACCTGAAAGGGGTCCAAAGTATATAAAATTCTCTACGCTGATCAAGAGCTAAGAATTCTTTTACCTGACCAAAGTGAATCTATTTATGAGTCAACTTATTGGTTAAAGTATATCAAGTCATTAACACATGGATATTTCATTCATGCTGTTGACTTATCACCAATAACTAAGCCATACTGGAGTAGAAATATTTTTAAAATTTCTGATAGGTTACTCTATCATTTATCTAAGGTCTATCCCCTGATCTTAATTGTGTCACTTTAGATCCAAAACGCGTAACATTGAATAAGTTTTAGGATCAAAATCAGAGAAATAGCAAAAATGATTCTTGTCCCCAGATTTATCAGACTATTTGAATATTAACAAGGTAAAAGGTGCATATCCAAAGCATCTTGAAAATCAATTCCCTCATTGATGACCAAGTAATGTAATGGCGAAGACTCCTGCAGTCTGGAAATCTTTATGAGCCTTCAATTTTAAAGTTAAATATCCATTTAGGTGGAAGTGTTATGTGACCATAGTCTTGATCAAGTCAATATCTATGGGTTTTTTCTTATGGAACAGGGGGAAACCCCTAGTTTTTATTCAATAATTCATCCTTTATAATGTCCATCTTTCTTGTTGATGTTAAGCCTATTTATGGTCTAATTCCTAGTAATGATTTTTAGACAGCTGCCAAGTTTAAGTACTCTTGCAACTGTTATACTGTTGAGATCCTAAAGTTAAGCACCTGGGAGCAGCTCCTTGCCATGATTTCAACAAGTGGTGATCACTGCAGGGGACTCTATAAACCACAATCAATTGTTTAAAATCAAGATAGAGGACTAACCTGTTGCTAGAATAACTGGATGGATCAAAAATGGGGGTGGTTAAGAGGACGACCTGATAAATAGAACATCACTATCACTTTTGGAGGTGAAAAATTTGACCATGTGATCATACTGAAGTCTCAATGGATTACCTAAACGCTGCCAAAGTGGTTAGAGACCTGACTCATGGCATATTGAACCCTGGGGATATCTCTTCACGTGAGAGAGGTTCCTTGGTAGATAATCTGATGTTCCTCTACAAAATTGAACCCTCCCAGATATCTACAGCCAAATTATTTTTTGACTACATAAGTCCAAAATTTTACAACTCAGCTTTGTTTCATATTATAACCTAATGAAGTACACCATGAAGAACTGCAACGACATCTAGTGAACCATGATGCATTGAGAATGCCTTATGACAACCTCTACAACTTGGCTCCAGCCATGTAGGAAAAGCAAAATCTGAGTGGAAGTGTCATTATAGCGGCAAATTATATTTAGACCAACCTGCCAGGCGCTGGGCTGAAACACACAAATGGAAAGCCCAAATTCCAGAGGCACTGCTGCTTGAACAACGTTTATTTTAGTGGGAAGAGATTTCACCAGCAAGCGCCAATGTGCCATAAATGTGAAAATAAACTTGGTGACAAAAGGCGATCATGGCCTCAGGGTCCACAGGTTTGGGAGTTTGGAAAAATTGGATTGAGTTGGTTTAGATTTCGTCATTTGAAAAATAAAGGAATTTTTAAAATGGGATTTTTATTGGATTTAAAAATAGGAAATCAACTGTCAATTTTCTAAGTGTGTAATAACTGTTTAAATAGACGATTGATCTAGGTTATAGCCTAGTAAAGCTTAGGATTGGGGCCCTCAAGGATTTGCCTAACCTGGCGAACTTTGAGTGAGGATAATGAATTTACTTTAAACCAACTTCAAAATTGTCAGCAGTGGGCAAAGTCACTGTCAGTTCAACCTCAGATGCCTAAATTGCAGTTTCACCATGTTTACAAAGGCTAGCACAATGGTATCTCGCCTGAAAGGCAATGGGAACCTCCCAAGGCCATTCCACATAGGGACAGTTCCAAAAGGTCAGAAACGGGTTCAAGATACTCAACCCGCCTGCACCTGGTCACTTTGGCATCCATTCAGCCAAGTGAGATGCAACAAAAAATGATTCTAATTCTTGAGGGGAGGGTTCTGGGATGTCAGCAACATTTGACAAAGAAGATACATGCCCATAGGGCTTTGTCCCCAATGTTTTGAAGGCAGGTTTTGAACTGATGACAATGTTTCCCAATGGCCTGATGCCATTGGCGAGTTTTTTGAAAATTTGACACATAATTCTCCATTTATTGAATGTGCAAGCCCATCAGGCTTCGTTACTGAAGGTTCAGGGCTTTCAGGCCTTGATTTTGAGGGCTCATTGCCTCAACTTCATAATAACGTTTAGGCCCCTGGGAGTGGCGTGCTTGCAACTATTTTGGTGCATATTTCCTCAATTTTGGTATACTATTTTGGAGGAAGCAATTTCAGGGGCAGGTGTTGGGATTTTCAAGGGGAGAGCAGTTACCCATTGCTCATCTACCACATGATCATGATTGCCCTGTGAGATGAGAGATACCATTGCTCTTTTCAGACCCTTTTTTATAGGGAATGGGAACACTGCCTGGTCTATGCAGAGGGAATGCTCTCCCAGACTTACATTACCCTTCCATTTTGCCAAAGGGGGCGCCACCACCAGGGAACTGAGTGAGGGCCACAATTTTTGTGGGCCTTAGGCAACTTGATCGCCATTAAGGCAGCAATTTTTTTTGGGGGGGGGGCGAGGGGCATTTGGGTGGGTGGCATGGAAAGCCTTGATCAGCTTCAGACAGTTGGCACAATCTCATGCATGGACCCAACTGTTCTCTAGGATAGATAGCCTTTCTATGCTACTAGATATTGGACAGATCGCTGAGATTTGTGGGAAGCCAAAATTCCCTCCACTTCAGCCTCCTCTGCATCCTCAATTGAGATAGGCTCTGAATCTGAGGGGATTGCCCCCTTGAACGGGGATAACTGAGACACGTGGAAGATCAGGTGTTGTTTCCAGTGAGGTGGCAACTTCACACGGAAAGCATCATTACTAAATATTTTTTCACCAATTGGGGACCTGAGCGTTTACTTGCAAACTTATGCAAGGGGACATACATCTGCAAATGGTGCGTGTCAAGCATATAAGCCCAACTTGATTTCATAGTCTGGGAGCCGCTTCCAATCTGCAAACTGCTTCTAGTTGCTTATAGCCTTGCTTAGATGCTCTTAAAACAAGAACTCCGTGGTCTGGTTATGCTGGGCATGATCAGCAGGGGCTGATACCTTGGGGTGAAGGCACAGGCCAACTGAAAATAAATGAGGGGTTGTACCCCATGGTTGCTTTGTATGGGGAAAAACCAGTGGAGGCATGCATTCTATTTTTATATGCAAACTGAGACAGGGGAAGGTCATCAGCCCAGGTATTCTGAGCAGCTTCAGCGTAGCACTGCAGGTAATGTTCCAGAATTTGATTAATCTATTCAGTTTGTATATCTGACTGGGGATGGTATGCAGTGGAATGACAGGGCGTAATCTTCAAGATTGAAAAAGCTCATTCCAGAATTACGCTGTAAACTAAGGTCCACAGTCACTAAAAATCTCCTGTGGGAGACCAAACATTAAGAGCACATGGCGCAAGAAGAGGTAGACTGTTTCCTCAGAACTAATAGTAGAGGAGCATGGGATGAATAGAGAAAATTTTGTGAAGTGGTCAACCACCACCACCACTGTAAACCCATGGAACTGGGAAGTTCAATGATAAAATACATAAACACTGATGTCCATAGACCCTCAGCCTGTAGTAGGGGATGCTGGAGACCATTCCTCCTAGACTGGTCTGACTTGGCACGTGCACAAGTTACACAGTCTGCAATCCAAGCTGGATAATCCTTTGAAAAGCATTCCCAATTATAGATACGCTTGATTAAGTCAATGCACTTCTTGTTTCCTGATGTCCAATCGTGGGAGGATCATGATGAGCCTGGATTACTTCAGCTCAAAGGAGGGGAGGAACTCAAACCTGCAACCAAAATTAGATAAGCCCCTCGGCCAGAGAATATGATGAGTGTTTTGAAGCGGGAAGGGACAACCATTACAGAAGATCCATGACTTCCTCACAGGCTGCTCGTGCTGCAAAAACCCAAGAAAGTAGGGGCACATCCAGAGCTAAGTCTACCGCTGAAACCACAGGAGGTACAATTGAAAAGATTCAGGTGAGGGGGAATGACTGTGATCAGGTTTGCTTCATCTGTTTCTGTAGGACAAAGCACAGGATAGTGACTTAGAAAATTGTTAAGAACATTCAATGTTCATTAAACAAACTTATATTTTGAGTTAAAGATGCACAAATCCTAGTAGATTTGGGACCTCCAGTGTGTCGATTTCTGTGGCTTGCAGAAATAAATAAGGGCTTGATGATCTGTTTGCACTGTTAACTTTAGCTGAACACACTGCAAGAGATACTGCCAGTTGGGCAAGGCCCATGCCATGGCTGCCAGCTCCTTATCATAGATTTCTCAGGACTGTTCAGTAGGAGAGAATTTCTGGCAAGAATCGGCGATTGGGTGTTTCAATCCATAGTGCTCCTGAAGCAAGATGGCCCCAACTGCAATGGATGACGCATCACACAATACTACATAGGGTTTTTTAGAGGTCCACATGTTAAAAAATGGGAGGCAATAAAAACACCTATTTGATCAACTCAAATGCCTGTTGGCACTCAGGAGTTCAACAAAAGGGAACGTTATTACCAATAAGCGGATGAAGACTTTTCTTTCTCGTTGCAAACACTTTTGCAACCCATTCAATTCAAGACTAAATCTAGTTTGATAATCTCATAGAGGGGATTAGTCTGCGCCCATGTCTGGGAGCAGTTGGGCAAGCAAGGCAAGAGGAGCAGGCGGAAGGCCCGCGGCCTCTAACGTTCGAAAACGCCCCGGAGAATCTGGCAGAATAGAAAAAAATCTAAAAAAACCGGCGGTCACAATTTCCCCGGAGATACTCGCGTGGCAAGCACGATGCAACCAGTACATCAATATGCCACATTCCCAGCCACTTTCGTTGGTGGAATTTGGAGTCCGTTTGTATCTGGACATCCAAAAAACGGCCCTATGGGAAAAATTTTGTGAAGATGTACACAAAATTTTCCTGACCACGGTGTACGTTGCACCTCACTCCATGTCACGCAGTTGGCTGGACCTAGGTTTTGAAAGCAAAATAGCAGCAGATGAGGCTGCAGCGGTGCGCGTAGTGGTCAACCTCCCCGAAGGGCAATGGGTCGTCGAAACTAAATGCACCAGATGGACAAAATCAAACCAAATTTTCTTCACGTTTGACTTTTTGCCTACTATGGTAAAACGTGACATTTTGGAGCAACACCTGAAAGATGGTCTCGCCATATATGGCGAAATACAATCTTTTGAAATGCACCATTTCATGCTGATGCCACACCTGTGCACCGGCAAAGCCATTGCAGTTCTGACCCCAACTGAGGAGATCATGAAGGACCTAACCCAGATCCTGCACTCCACCTTTATTGACATTGCAGGGCACACCACCCACCCATTCCGGGTAACCGTGGACAGCGCGCCCCCATTTGCACCCACTGTGATGCGTTCAGCCATAAGGCACACACATGCCCCATTAAAGAGGGCGTTACATTCCAAGAGCACCCCTCGGCGGCCATGGCCAGCGGAGAGGTGCACTACGAACCAACCGCAAGCACCAAAGAGGCTTTCCCATGGGGAGCACAAGGCTGCTATCTATTGGTAAAGCCCATCTCCCCGCAGGAGCGGAAGAAGGCCAAGCAGGCCCATAGGACCGCGGCCAAGGAAGCGGCCAAGGTCACCACCACCATCCCACACTCACAACGCCAGGAGGACATGGAGACCTTTGCGGCGGAAGCAACTCAGGAATCCATCACCCAATCAGATTGGAAGGCCCAAGCCAAACGGGCCACTCAATCTAATGATCCAATGGGAGATTCGATCTCACCCAATTGCTGCACCCAAGCCCCAGTTGAAACCGACTTGGGACCTATCCCAACCAAAAATTTTTTTTTGCCCCACTTGACGTTGCACCGAACTTATCCGCACCGCAAAAAATTCGTCCGACGTCGGGAAAACAAAAAGTGAAGGCCAAAGCCAATGTGACTCTTTCCGCAAAAATTAACAAAAACCCCAATAGCGTTGCTGCTAATACCCACGCTGCTGTGAAAGCCCGTGGGGACCTGGAAGAGGCTGGTGGGCCAGGGGGCCCACCCCCTTGCACCTAAGGTGTGATGGGGGAAACCTTCACTCTAGGGATGCTGAATATCGCCGGACTCAAGGCCTCCTCGTCCCGGGCTAGGAAACTGAGTTTTTTACAAAATAATTTACCCGTGGATATCCTGGCTATCCAGGAAACCCACTGTCCACAAGGTTCCGAGGATGCTTGGAAAACAATGCTCCTACCATCCCTATCCTTTTGGTCAAAGCACTGTGGGGTGCTAATTTGGAAAAACAATTTTTTCAAATTTACATCTTCAGAAATATTCCTAAATGACTGAGTGCTCGTTGTCACCTTCTCATGGGCTGATGTTGCACACACAATTGTCAACATTTACGCCCCAAACGGTGCACAAGAGCGTTGGGAATTTTTCTCGTCGGTCAAATCCCTCCCGCTACCCCCCTATTCTTTCCTAATCAGTGACATGAACTGTTGGCTAACCTCACCAACGGACTGGTGGCCGCCCTCACCCCACACCCCACAGGGTCACGTAGAACTACGCGTTCTAAAAGCCACCCTTGGGTTAATGGATGCGCTGCCGCAACATGCCCCACTGCTCGAAAACATGACGCGTCCCCACATCCACAATGGCCAATTAAGGTCCATGACCCGCATTGACCTTATTCTAGTGCCGGCAAAATTCCAACCCCACATCTCCCACTTCAAAACAATGAAAATGGAATTCTCCGACCACCAACTGGTCTCAATAACATACCACTTACCCGTCACAGTTGCAAAGGCCCCACATTGGTGCAAAATCTGCCCCCAGAGCTTGCATCGCCAGGATTTTCCATGTGGGTGGAAGAGGCAACTTTGGCAAAATCGTTTGTTGCACCATTTTGCATGGACCCCATTTCCACATGGGCAACTTTCAAAAAAGACACCATCCACCACTATCACCATCTCTCATCCAGACGCTCACGAGCCACATTGGCGGTTATATTGCGTGCACTGGTGGAATTGGCCCATTTGGAGTCCAACATTCCAGCCTCAGGATATAGCCCTGCATGGAGCCAGAAGTGGGCGGAGGCAGCAGCCCACCTCAACACACTTGAAAGGCAACACAAACATCAGGTTTGTGTCCAATACAGGGCCACACGCATCACTAAAGGTGACAAGTGCACCGCATACTTCTTCAAAAATTTTTTGCACCACGCCAGAGCGTGGCCTGCACACAGGTGCAAAGATTAAATATAATTCTATCGTGGACACTCCAGCTGAAGTGGCAATCGAAATGCAAAGATATTACTCCAAGTTATACCGAGCCGAACCAATTCAGCCGGCTGAAATGGCGGAATTTCTTGATAGAGCTCATATCTGCACCATTTTCCGATACCGGAAATAATGAATTTAATTACTCCAAATGAATTATGGACTACCATTTGCGGTGCGCCAAACCAAAAATGCCCAGGCCCAGATGGCATTCCATATGAGTTCTACAAAAAATATTTTAAATACATATCCCCATTGTTGCTAGCCTCACTCAACCAAAGCCTGTTGGAAATGCGCCTCCTACCAGGAGGACAGAGGCTTTTACAGTCACACTCTTCAAGAAAGGGGATAGGCTAGACTTAGCCAACTGGCGCCCCATTTCTCTAACAAACACAGACACCAAAATTTTAACAAAAATCATGGCTAACCGTTTAGGGACTGTAGCATCTGCCACCATCTCTCTAGAACAATTCAGTTTCATCCCCAGAAGGTCGATTTGAGATAATGTGCACTCTGTGGCTAATGTGTGTCAGTCCACAGCCTCTGGGGCACTTGTATTCTTGGACCAACAAAAGGCCTATGATAGAGTAAACTGGGAATACCTTAGGGCCTGCCTCCAACAATTCCGCCTACCTCCCCGCTTCATTAACTGGGTGATGCTGCTCACGGAATCTGCAACAATGGCTGTGCATGGCTCAGGTTTCCTAATGGAAGTAGTCCATCCTCAAAGGGGCCTGCGACAAGGGGACCCCCTGAGCCCACTATTATACAACTTCAGCCTTGACCCACTACTGCGAAATGTGAATGCCCAACTCACTGGGGTCCATGTGCCAGGCCAAACCCCAGTCAAGATGATGGCATTTGCAGATGATTGCGTGGTGGGGGTGTCTAATAACTAAGATGCACGCGCGCTTGAAGCCCTCATCCAGGAATATTCCCGGGTAAGCAACGCGGCACTGAACGCCTCCAAAACTGAAATCATCCTCCTTGGTCGGTTTCAGAACTGCTGGGCCCCAGCAAGTAGTTCCCAACCCAGCCCAGCTGCTCGCCCAAGTCCACGCCTTACTAACTCCAAAACACACCGCTCCACTGGTGCTCCCCTTTGTGCCGCGACCTACCATAGGACCGGTACGCCATCTGGGCGTGTGGTTGGAGGCAGGAGGATACGCGTCAGCAGTAATGGAGGGCCATATACTGGACAACGTGACGAAGCGAATCGCCTCTCTCAGAGCCCACCCTACTACCCTCACTGGCAGGGTTGTTCTTGCCAACTCTATGCTCCTATCCAAAGTCTGGTTTGGAGCCCACGCCATCCCTTTCTCCCCAAGCTTCTTCAAATCCCTGTATGCTTTGCTACAAGGTTGGCTTTGGTCAGGCCGCCCTCCACCAGTACGGCTAGAGGTCATGTTTGGCCCTCATCATCATGGTGGCATGGGCCTACTTGACTTCAAAGCCCATGCCGCCAAGATCCTAGGCACCTGGATTGCGGCCGTCACTGCTCCTACACTCCCATCCCAACACTGGTCCCGCGCGGCCCGCTCCAACTTCTCCCAGGCCTTGGGCCTCAACAATCCATCAAACCCCCACTCCCTGATGAAATACCTTGCATCACACACATCAGCCACAGGTCCTCACGGGACAAAAACCCACTACAAACGAATCCTACTCTCCAAGCGAAGCGCAGAGTGGAGAATTTGTATTAGTGGACATACAACCCAAAGAGGCCGCCCCTCTCCTCAGTTCACACAAGAGGTACAGGGGCTACCCATCCATGATGGCGTGATCCCCATTCGACCCCAAGTCCTATCCAGGGTGGACTACCTGGACATGATGGACATCCCTTATTCCACTGAGACCTAAAAGACTATCTGGAAATACGCACACCATCCTCTGTTGCAGCCTCAAGTCCGTTCCCATGTGTGGCGCTGCCTGAGGCGGGTGTATCGTACAGCTGAGCGCTCTAATGCTTTACACTCATCCTGTGTCGTGTGTGGCCAGTATGGAACGCTGTTCTACCGCCTGGAGAAGTGCCCCACCTCTAAAGTAATATGGCGCGAAGTCCAACGTCTGCTAGGCCAGGATCAAACACATCCCTTCAGTCTGTCAAGAGATATGTTTGCTTCATCAATGGCCTCCCCCTCCCACTCTCCCTTCGTGCTCTGGTGGTTGCAATCGCCATGTGGACTATCCACACGATTGTCTTGGATGCCATCGCCGGATCCATCCCCACCCTCCCTGAAGCTGTCCACAGATTCCGGTCTCATTTGGTGGATCACTTTCAAGCGTGGATGTTTGGATATCTCCCACCACGTCGCCAGCAGCTGGTCTCCTCCTGGTTCACAGTCTGGTTCATCAAATCAGACCCCTTCCTCCACACGTGCTCAATAGTGGCTACGCCCCCTACACACGTTCCCTCCCCCTTCCCATAAGTGGCGTTCCCGCTGGCAACAAGAGATAGCATCGCTTCTCTGGGGTGCCTCACCTGGTACTGAGTTTTGTCTCGTCTGAGTCATATTTGGAAGTGTCCGTCCCATGGTCAGCCTTCCCCGCAATAAATTTAAATAACCAATAAGCGGATGAAGTGGGGTGGCTAACTGTGACAGGGCAGGAAAGAATTTCTTTTTTAATATGGTTTTCAAGATTCTGATATGACTTGATGATAAGCCCTGAAGAGCTACGGCAGATTAGTGAGAATCCAGTGACTAGGATGATTATTTATGAGTATTAAAGCACCTTGAGATGAGGTGATACTGAGTTATAATGGGTCATTAATGTATCGCCTCCAAATAAGGCAATAAGGCGATGTTGACATTTGATGAATATTATCTATATTGCCTCGAACTAAGGTGATAGAAAATTTAGGAATATCATCCCAAAATCAATGAGAATATGGCGGAACTGAACAGTCTAAGCCAAGGGATTGGTATCATCCAAAGTCACTGATATATAAGTGAGATGAGGTAATTGAAAGAGAAAGTTGTTAGCATTTTTGATAGAGCGGAACAGTGGGGAACCGCTGTATTTATAAAATAAATAAGAGTTTCATCAGGGCAATTGCTCCATATTTTATTACATTTTCGACTGTGTTCAAAGGACCAACAATTTTTACATCATTTATCCATTTTTCAGTGATTTTGACCTGTGCGACCCTTACAGCATATCCTAACTGTATTACTAAAAATTATAACAGTGTGCTCACTACATAGCCCCATTGATCAACCACTAAAAAATCTTCAGTTGCCAGCCATTTCATATCAAGTCTGCCTTAATGGGAATCTTCATGAAACACTGCATCAGCTAAATACAAGGAACTCAAACTTGCTTTAGACGCGGTTCTCAAAAGACAGGATGAACTTCTTCAGTAGCAGAAAGATGTTATGAACCAGCTCAGCAGCACGTTTAGCCAAATGCAAGTTCTGGAACAACAAAACAAGCAAATCGCTTATCACTTGGATGACACTACCAAATGACTGCATTGCGTATAGCGGAAATTGAATAGTACCTCCCAGCCCTCTCATTGGGAAGAGGAAGAACAACAAGGAGTGCTTGGGGAGAATTATATGATGAGGAATATGACGCTGGCATGAGCTACTACACCCAGGAGGGCAGCTCTGGATATAGTTACAAATTGGAGAGCCAATTCCCCCAAGTGATGGCAGTACTGCCCACCAAAGAGTCCCACGTTACCTCCAAATCAGCGAACAACCCCACATCCTCTGGCCCAGCTTTTCAGCGAGAGACAGCATATGGATCTAAACCCAATCCTCAGATTGTCCCAAAAGGTTGTGGTTATGAGCGGGATGAGGAGGTCTGTATCAATAACCCTCCTCCATTTGACCACAATGGGAATATCCATGGGTTCTTTAAAAGGTCTGAGTTTACAGTGGAAGGGCCTCGGATTGTTGTAAAGCTAAACTGTTAATTTATGCCTTGGATGTAGGGAGTGCCAATCAAGTCATCTGCTATCTTCCAAGCATTTCCATTACTACCAAGAAGTAAAAAAACTGTATTGCAGCTGTTTGGGGGAACCTCAAAATTGTTGCAGTAAAACGGAGTTCTTGACTATTGGTTCCACCATAATGAGACCCTCATGGTGTTCACTAACCATTTTATGGCGGAAGCTCATGTGCTAATTGGGGCAGGCATTCTAGTGGAAGCTGACATATGCATTACAATTTCTTCCGTGGTGAAGCCATACCATGAGCTTTATGATGTCATGACTCCAATCTTGGACAACGATGTACCTCTACTCAAAATAGTTCAGTTTCTGCGCCATCCATCTGCTAGAATCCCTCTGCCCAATACAGAGCGGAAACATATCAACACCGTTGCTGGACCCTCTTGTTCAGAGGAATTCTTCCGTCCTGGCCAAATTCCGCCTAGCAACCTCAGCCTTATTATAATCATGCGCCTCATCCTCAGACAAGTTACCCCCAGCAGTTTGACTTCCACTCTGGTCCTGCTTATGAAAATCATCAGCAGCCTAACTACTGACCAAGCCCTAATTATGCCAAACATAATCAATCATCCTAATGACATGGCCCTGGTTACTCTGAACATCAACAAAATTATTGGCATGGACCTTCTTATGAGAACCGATGATGTGGACTCTATGTGGTAAATTATTTTTGAATGTGGTTGCCCTGGACACCTTTCCCAGAGTTGCCCTAACTGTTAAGTTCGTTATGTGCAACAGGATCAATACTATCAGGGAAAAGATGGAGCGGAGTAGAGATAGGACTCTCTACCTCCACTAGCTCAAACCTGAACGTCCCACCTGAATCAATTGTAGAATATTCAGTGGAAGTCCCTCAATACGATGATGGGGATTTGATATCAGCAACTGGTTGGAGGAATGAATGTACTGACATGGGCGCAAGACAAGGTCATAGCGAGCAAAGGACCTCATGAGCAACTGAAGCTTTACGCCCTTCAATTGTTTGACTAAGATTCTTCAGACAAGCTGGATACAGCTGCAGATGCACCAACAATAAAAGGAGAAAACGTTGCCCTTCTAGTAGACGCTATTGTTAAAGAATACCACAAAGTTGGTGAAGGGATTATGAGTTTCCTTGGGAAAAAAATCATGTAAATGTCTATGTATTAAACAGTAAATATTTTTCTTATTCTTAGTGTACATATTGTGACATCTTTATAGCAAAAAATAGAGTTTGCGCTATAATAGATACAGGCGCTCTGGTCAACATAGTTTCTACTAAGTTGGTGGCAAAGTTGACATTAAAGCCTAAAGTGGAACATTGAATGGTATAAGGGACCGCTGGAGCAGAAAGCACAGTCTCTGAGGGGGTGTACAGCATGCTACCTTTGCAGTTTGGGTGATTGTTGTAGCTCCAGCAGTAGTGTTACCAAACAAACTACGACCTGCTAATTGGAACTGCTCTCCTATGATACTTTGGTGCTGTCATTAATATGATGGAGGAGACCTTTGAATTTTGGGGCAGCAAATCCCCATTTACTTTACCTCCAGCGAAGTGCAGAAGGATCAGGTGCACATGGGGCATATCAACCTTGCATATACTAATGGGGTGATTCCAGTTCACTACCATCAACTAAAAAGCAAGACCCAGGCCCTTCCCCAAAAGATATTTGGATATAAAGAGTCTCCTCTCAAAGCTGCCAGGCAAACTGCAAGTTAGAATTAGACCAGCCTGCCATCTTAGGTGCCGAAGCACCTGAATGGCAAGCTAGAATGCCAGAGGCACTACTTCTGGTACAGCGATTATGGAACTTGGAAGGAGTTCCGCCAATAATTGCCTATGAGCCATAATCTCGTAAAGACACATAAGAAATACCAGATGAATACAGCTGTAAACCCTGAGGGGTGTTGGAAAGTTGGTGGAAAGGGCAGTTTGTTTTTCAACATACAAACTAGAATAGGGAAAGGATTTTTTATTGGAAAAAGAAATGAGAAAAATTGACCAACAATTTTCTCAGTGCAAGGCAACTGATTAAGTAGTGTTTGATTGTGAGTTGTCCAAGCAGGGATCAGATCCCTCAAATTCACCTAACCCGGAGAATTTTGGGGAATGGGGTGGATAATCTCAAATAGAACCAACATCAAAAAATTTGGCGGCAGGCCAAGTCATTGTCAGTTTGAGCTCAAATGCCTGAACTGAAGCTTGACTGCATTTTCGTTGGCTAGCATGACAGCATCTGGCCTGACAAGCCATGGGAATTCCCCAAAGGCCACCCCACGCAGGGGCAGTCCCAATTGGTTGGAAACAGGCTCAGGATTCCCAACCCATCTGTTCCAGGTCGCTGGGCCATTCTTTCAGTCAAATGAGTTTCATCAGCTGTAACTCCATCTTTGCTGGATAAGGGTTTTGAACTGACAATGATGATTTCCAAAGATACCATCTGCACATTGGGAATCATCCCTGACGATTTTGAGGAGGGGTTAGTGTCAGCAATCATATGGGTGACTGAGTCAAAAGTGTCCAAGCTTTCAGCTGATAATTCAACATCTGTACCTTTCTGAGTATGCACTTCACGATCAGCAGGCTTAAATCCCATCAGTTTAGAAATCTTTGACTTCTATATGGTGATATCAGTGCAGATTTCCTTGATCTGATAGACATGTTTGGCCGAGGTAAGCGAGGGTACTGGGGGAGGAATCTGAATAGGGAAGGCTGTTACCCAGCGCTTGTCTACCACGTGGGTGAGATCACCCTGGGTAACGAGGGGTACATCTTCCCTCTTTGGACCCTTTTATTTGGGAATGGGAAGATTGCCCAATCCACGCACAAGAGACATTCCCCTGGACTTACATTACCTATACATTTTCCAAAGAAAGGGCGCCACTGATGGGAAACAAGGCAAAGGCAACATTTATATGCGCTTTGGGAAATTTTATCGCCATTACAGTCATGACTTTTTTTGGGGGGGACGGGGAGCATCGGGATGAGACTCATGGAATGCCTCAATTAGTTCCATGCAATTAGCGCAATCATGAGCCTTAACCCATTTGTTCTCATAGGCTGGATACCCCTTTCACGCGATGAGATACTGGACCAACTGCCAGGATTTGTGGGACACTAAGATATTTTCCACCTTGGCTTCCTCTGCATCCTCTATAACAATTGGTTCAGGTTTGGCAGGAACAATCCCCTTGAATGAGGACAATTGAGACACATGGAAGATAGGGAGCTGTTTCCAATGAGCTGGCAATTTTAACTAGAAAGCACCATTCCCTAAGACTTCAACCACCAGATGGGGACCCAATCGATTGCTTGCAAACTTATGGGAAGGTATCTGCATCCACAGATGGCGAGTATCTAACATAACATGCGAGCCCACTGCAATATCATGACTAGGAAGCCATTTACAATCCGCAAACTACTTATAATAATCAATAGCCTTTGTGAGGTGCTCTCGCACTAAGGACTGGGTATATCAAATGTGCTCAACATGATCTGCGGCAGCAAGAATCTCATGACGCAGACAGGGACCAACTGAAAAAGAGGGATTGTAACCCAACGTCACTTCATAGGGAAAAACTCCATAGAAGCGTGGGTGCTGCTATTGTAGGAAAATTGGGTAAGAGGGAGGTCATCAGCCCATTTGTCATGTGCACATGACATAATAGTGGGGACCAACCCCAAAAATAAGGCTGGGCGCCAGGAGGCCCAGAGGGTGAAGCTACAGGCCCTCCCTGACCCGAGGCACACCCTAGACTAACGCTGGGTTTGGGCAAAATATGCCCCAGTTGTGACTAGTGGTGTGCCAAATGCCCAGCCTCTCACAATGGCCCAGTCATTAAAATGGAGGGTGTACTGAATTAACATGGATGGTTCCATTTGGTTTGTCGAGGAATGGGGTTTTGAAACCTGTTCCACTTACGAAACAACGCGTTCAGGTCAAATCCAACTTCAATCAATCGCTCAATTGAAGTTGGTTTTGGCCTATTTAACTAATTTAGATGAAAGCATTGCACTATTGGTGGGTTGGTGCTTGGGCCCACTGCAGCACATCCCATATTCCCCCGTCCAAGCTTAAATATATTTTCCCTAACTAACATTCCTTGTTGGTCGACTTCCCAAATAAACCTTTTCCCATTTAAGTTTCTTTTAAATTTTATGATATTATGAACACTCCTGTGCGTGAACCTCTTCGAGGAGATCTCACACTCTGTTAACCTCGCCATAGCAAATATCTTGCAGCTATCACTTCGTGCACCATTTGTTCGCCCAGGTTCCCTCCAACCTGGGCCGCTTAGCCCCTTTTGCTATGTGCATTGCGTCACTTTTGGTACGTTTTTTATTGGAAAACTTGCACTTCTATGCATAAGTAGTTATCGCTCCAGCACCCTCTGCTGGGCTCTAATTACTTTAGCATTAATGGCTAGTTCCCTGGCGTTGGCCTTTTGCACCGTGCACTGCCACGCTGGGAACAGGAGAGTTATAGACACTCTCCTTACACCAGGTATCTTGTGTGGCTGACATGTAACAATGCAAATACTGTTTTCAAAATTTGAACCCACTCTGTTTGTCCATTGGACTGGGGATGTTATGCGGTGGAATGGCAGGGGATGATTATAAGATAGATAAAAGCTCATTCCAGCACTGCTCTGTAAATTGGGGCCCACAGTCACTGATGATCTCCTGTGGGAGACCAAATATCGAGAGCACATGGCATATGAAGAGATGAGAAGTTTATTCTGATGTGATTGTGGAAGCACAGGGAATAAATAGGGAAAGTTTGGTGAAGCGATTGACCACCATCATCACTGCTGTAAACCCTTTAGAACAAGGGAGTTTGACAATAAAATCCACAGACACTGATGTCCATGGACCCTCCACCTGTTTTAATGGGTGTAGGAGACCATTTCTCCTGAGCAGTCTGACTTGGCTTGAGCACAGGTAATACAATTGGCAATCCAGGCCAGAACTTCCTTAGTTAAGCACACCCAGTTATAATTTTGCTTGATATATTCTATGCATTTCTTGTTGCCCAGATGGCCAATCGTGGGAGGGTAATGATACGCTCAAAACACCTCAGCTCTAAGGGGAGGTGGAACCCAAACCCGTAACCAAAAATAGATGAGACCCTTCACCAAGGAATACAGGGAATTTTTGTGAGTCTGAAGGGATAATTGCTCATATAACTCCACTCCTTTGGGGAAGGACATCTGTGCTGCCAAAACCCGTAATAGAAGTGGAGCATCTGGAGCTAACTACTAAGGCGATCACAGGCGGGACAATATATAGGATTTGGGTGGTGGGGATCACAGTAACCAAGTCCACTTCCTCCGAGTCTGTGGGGATATGGGCCAGGTTGTGGCTAAAAAAGTCGGAAAGCAAATTTAAGGCACCTTTCACAAATTTATACAAAATTGAAACTGCATAAATCCTGATAGGTATGAGCCTGCCTGTGCGCCAATTTTTGTGGTTTGCAGAAACATAAAAGAGCTTGGTGGATATATTTCTTTCTGCTAAGCATGACTTTTCAAAAATCAATTCAGCCTGAAATTTAGCTCCACTAAAGAGATTAACAAAAACTATTAGCAAATATGGCGGGAAAACCCGCAAAAGAACCCGCAGGCTCTGCCAAACGAGCCAGCACCACCCCCAAATGAAGCAACCCTCGGTTACCCACCTCAGGGGTCAACCAGAATCACCCGCTCTTAAGCGGCCATGAAAGCAGGCACCACCCCGCAACCTGGAGCTACTTCAACTAGCGCCAGTTCACCTGATAGCACTTCTGCAACCTGCACGCCTAACAGCTCTGTGTGCGCTGCCTCTCATTAACCCGCTGGGCCCCTCCAACCAAGGAGGCCATCACCCACGCTGTTTTAATGGCGTCTGCTCAGTTGAATGCAACTCAGCCCATCCAGGCATTCACCTCACCCATTGTGTCAGCTAATTCAGCCCCATCTATTATTGCTGACGCCGTGTTTCTGGCTCCCTCAATGAGGGGCGATACCCAGCTACCTGGACCCCAAACCCTCAGATGTAAGGTTGGACTAGCCGCACATTCTGGTTTACTAAGCACCAAATTGGGACAACCTAATCTTCCCAATGAGGATTCAAATGGTTCGGATTTTGGAACTTCAAACCAGTTCCAATCTCACCCGTCCCATTTAAACCCCGTAATTGGCACTTCTCAAGTCGGCACTTTATCTCCATATGTTGAAAACAACCAATTCACCAATCAGCCAGTGAGTTTTGCCCATGAAATCACAGCAAATACTCAGGCTGAATTTACCCAAATAGATTGGGATGGTGATGAAATATCGCCCCCCTCCCAATTGGCTGGAGTTAATTCCAATCTGGATGGGCCTCCCCAATTTAGCGAGGCCCAACAATCACCTGGCCCCCAAATCCTCGGATGTAAGGTTAGATTAGCTGCACATTCTGGTTCACCAAGCACCAATTTGGGACAATCTACTCTTCCCAATGGGGATTCAGATGGTTCAGATTTTGGAACTTCACACCAGTTCCAATCTCACCCGTCCCATTTAAACCCCATAATCGGCACTTCTCAAGTCGGTACTTTATCTCCATATGCTGAAAACGACCAATTCACCAATCAGCCAGTGAGTTTTGCCCATGAAATCACAGCAAATACTCGGGCTGAATTTACCCAAATAGATTAGGAAGTTGTGATGAAACATTGCCCTCCTCCCAATTGGCTGGAGTTAATTCCAATCTGGATGGGCCTACCCAATTTAGCGTGGCCCAACTATCCGCCCCTCAATTTAATATGACACCAGCAACTGCTGTAACATTCCAGCAACAAGGGAACTCTGCAAACTTGTCCAAACCACCAGCTCACACTCAACCCGCAATTGCAGCCCAAAGCAAACACAAACGTACCAAAGGAGCCACTGGGGCGTGGCGAAAACCTCTGGCACCAACGCTACCCAAAGCTGATCCCTGTGAAGTGGCGTTTATTGCTGATGTTAAGAAGAAATGGGCTGAAACTAGAGCGCAAAAAGCTCTACCTCGCTCAACCCTCTCCCACACAATTCGCCTTTATTATGGGCATAACCCTGTTGAATTCTATATGGAGGATTACTTCTCATACTTTGCAGCGATTGCAGAGACATTCCCGATTAACACCACCATCCATGAATCAGTGGAGGGCCACTACATCGATGTGGGCTTCACTGAAGCTGCCCTTGCTGACCATGCTGCCTCCCTCCAGGTCATTATTCCGCGTGGATCTCTTCGCATCTCCCACACACGCTCTCACCTGGAGAAAATTTCATGGGTTACTTTTTCCAACCTACCAACGACTGTTGATCCTAAGTCTCTTAAACTGGCGCTCCATCGTGGTTTGATGGAGTTTGGGTCTGTTCTTTCTGTGGACTTTAGCGTCCCCTCTTACTATGCTCCCACTCAAAGAGCTCGCACTGCTAGGGCGTCGTTCATCCCCTCCCCCACTGTATCCCGCAACATTGAGGTTATTCCTCGTGTGGCGGTAGTTGGGGCATGCCCTGAGATCTTTTTTGTCGACCCTGATCAGGCGCGCCCCCGGTGTTCATGGGTAACGCCCTTGGACACTTGTATAGTGGCTGCACAGCTTGAAAACAAGCCCTTTTAGCCACCACCCAGGGGCCTAAACCAGGCCAAAAACGATCCCACGTGGCTGCAGCAGCAATTCCACAACCCACACAATGGGTTCCCGTTCAAGACCTGTCCCCTGAGGCCTTACGCCTAGCAGTTGAAACAGCTAACCCAACTATTGGTATGGGATAACTTCGCGCTCATACCCCCCTTCCATTGGGCACCCCCTCCAATCTCCCCGAGTCAACTCCCTCTCTCACCAAGCGCAAGGAATCTCCCACAGGGTGCCCCTCGTCAGCCACCCCCACTCAGGGCTCCGCGGCACCCCCCACCAACCTCCACCAGCGATTTATCGCATCAACCCTCATCTCCCAATGGAGCTATGCCCACCACCATGGACTGGCAACCCGCGGCCTGCGGTAGAAGTGCCACCTCAAAGAGTCCTACCCCAACCCCACAGTCCATTTCACGCGGATCCTTTGCAGTGTTGGAGGAAGTTTTATGGACTCAGACTCATCAAATGGGGACACCGCGGAGGTCACCATTGAGCACCCTCAGGTCCTTCCCCTGCATCGGAGTGGGAGCAGCATCCTAGGCTGGCTTACTGGGTCCTCCGCCCCCCACCCTCTCCTTCCCCTCAGAACCCTCGACGCTCCTCACGGATTGCAGCTAATAGTCAAGCTAAAGGACTCAAAACTAGCCGCCTCACAGAAGCAGGTTTAAGCGCTGGCAACCCCCAGGACATGGAAGGGAACAGCTATGAGTCCCCATGGCAGCACCCTGGCCCTGCAATCCATCAACGCAAATGGGTTGCGGGACTTTAAGCGGAGAGCCCGCCTCCTCCGCAACTTCAGGTCAGCACAAATTGACATCGCTGCTGTCCAGGAGCCCATATCCTCCCCCACGAACAATCTGCATGGAATGAACAGTTTGGGGGCAACTCCTTCTGGACAAACCATGCTGCCCTTATTGTTTTGAATCCCGGGGTTAAAACCCAAAATTTTCACAATATCTAGGTGGCCGCCTCATGCTGGCCAAACTCACCATTCCTGACTTCTCTTTCTTCGCTGCAAGCATCTACCTTCCTAATGCAGGTCAGGAGCAAAATCGGCTCTTGGAAGAGCTCGTCCAACTCAATCTCCCACGGAATACAGTCCTCTTAGGAGATTTCAACACAACCATAAGTCGCGTCCGTGACTCTTACCCCCTGCAGCAAAGGAACGCCCTGGATCAAGTCGCCTCCAGGATTTCCTTCGCCTGAGTGGCTTTATAGATGCGCTTCCACCCTCCGCGTCTGGCCTAGGTTGCATGACTAGGATCCAGTATGATGGAGGAGTTTTCCAGTCAGCGTCACGCATAGATATGGCACTGATTGGCCCCCTGCTAATTGGCCGCGTCTCCTCTCTCATCTCTCGTGACAACCATCTGAGTGATCACAGGTCACTCACCTTTGTCCTCACCACCACACTTAGACTGTCGCGTAGGTTCTGGCCTAAGGTTGCCCCAGCTCTTCTCAAACACCTTCACTAATGAGAAGATGTCTATGACCATCAGGAGACTCTCACCTCCCCCACCCCACCTGCTTGACCACAAGGCTAGATGGGCGGTGACCAAGGAGGGCATCACCCGCGTTGCTTACAACTGTGCCAAAGCCCAGATGACCTGCAGCTCACACCAGAGTCAAAAGGGCGGAAGCCAGAATCAGACATCTGGAGCGAAACTGCCAGTCTTCGCCCTCTCCCAGATGGTTGGAAGACTGGGAAGCGGCGCAGGAAGCACTCCGCTTGGAGCTCACACTGCAGGAAGAACGGGCAGCAAACTTTACAACCTCTCGTTACTATGCTCAATGGGAACGCCCCACCCGCTTCTTCTTTCAGAAACAGAAAGCCCGGTCAACAGCGCAGGATATTACTGCACTGAAGATTGGCACTACAACCATTTCGGATAAGGAGGAAATCACGCAGGAACTACACCGCTTCTACTCCAGCCTCTTCCATGCCACCCAAGTGGACCCATCGGACATCCAAGACTTCCTGTGGCGGGCTCCAGAGCCGCCCATTGAACCACGGGATGATGAAGCTCTACTGGCGCCTATTTCCATCCAGGAGGTGATGGAAACCCTTTTGAAATCCCCACGGCTTAAAGCCCCAGGCCCAGACGGAATACCCTTCGAGGTGTATCTTCTGGAACCTGCGGTGATAGCCAGAACCCTCCGCGACCTCTTCGCTGCACTCTTGGTGAATGGCGAGGTCCTCCCCGACTCCAGAGGCTCAATCACGACCCTCATTCACAAGAAGTCAGACCGTGAGAACCTAGCGAACTGGCGCCCCATAGCGTTGATCAACACAGACCACAAGCTCTTCACGAAGCTTCTGGCCAACCGCATCACCAAATGGGTGTCACCTCACCTCTCCCCATCCCAGCACGGTTTTATTTCGGGGAGGTCGTTATGGGACAACTATAATGACCTTCACGTGACTTTGACTGCTAACTCTCGTAAGGTGAAAGGCTTTGTGGCTCTCCTGGATATGGAGAAAGCATATGATCGGGTGGCCTGGAAGTATATTAATGCTTCCCTGGCCCGCTTCCATCTCCACCCCCGCAGCTAGGCGCTGGATATCAGCGCTCTATGACCAGCTCCACACCAGAGTCCTGGCGCCAATGGGGTTTACAGTGGCAGTACCAGTTGGACAAGGTCTCTGGAAGGGGACCCCCTGAGCCCTATCCTTTTTAAAATCACCCTTGACCCCCTCTTGGCCTCCTTACAGGACAAGCTAACAGGGATTCTGGTCCCAGGTAAAGCCCCCACACGCACCATGGCATTTGCAGATGACACCGCCATTGCATTTGGCTGCCCTGGGGATGTTGCCCTCACTGCTGTGACCATTAAGAGGTACACCAAGGCGTCCAACGCCATGGTCAACACCTCCAAGACAACAGTTGTACAGGTCGGCTCCCCCACCTTCCCCCCACCATTTGGTATTGAACCTGTGCGCGGTACCTTCCGTCACCTGAGCGTTCTCACCAACCAACAAGGAGTTGCGCTAAAAGACAATGAGGACTTGCTCCTCGCAGCAGTTAACTCCAGGATTGCTAGCTGGAACTGGCGGCACATCACCCCCCAGGGCTGAGCTCTGATGGCCAATGTGTTCCTCCTCTCCAAATTCTGGTTCCTAGCGCACTTCTGCCCATTCACAGATGCCTTTTATACGCGGCTCAATGTACTCCTCCGCTGTTGGATCTGGGGCTCAAACCATCCACCAATGGCCCTCTCAACCATTTCCTGACCCTGCAATGAAGGGGGCCTAGGGCTTCTGGACACGCGATCCCACGCCACCACAATCTTCCTGAAGTTCCTATGGCCGATTGTCTGCTGGGACGCGACCCCCATGCCCCAATGGGCGCCCGCCCTCCGCCAGTCAGTTTCAGCAGCTCTGGGTCTTCCTAGAGCATCTCTGACCTCATTAGGGAAGTGGCTCACAAACCACCCAGGCCATCGCCTGAAATCATCCTCATCCCCCTACTGGAACCAGGCTCTCCTTGCCCTGAAACGAGTAGGCGCGCGGATCCACCATGCCTTCCCATACAGAAGGGAAGGCCCTGGCCTCAGCCCCCGTCGCCATGCAATTGTGCACAATGGACAAGTTTTCACAACTCGCCTCAACCCCCAAGATCGTCCTCCCATCCGCCCAAGACTCCTTGAGCTCCTCCCTCCCTCCATGAGATTTGACCTTAAGGAATTGTGGAAGGACGTCTATCACCTCATCCTGTCAGCAAAGGTGTCCAACACCTTATGGAGGGTGCTCAACTGTTCATACAGGACAGGGGACCAGACTGGCCATACCTTCCAGCACCAAAGCTGCCCCGCTGTGTGGAGCTTAATGACTCCCACCTCCATCGTTTTTTCACCTGTCCAGGTGTCGCCGCATTTTGGCCAAAGGCCGCGCGCTCCTCCATGCTCAGCCCTGGTCTGGACACCCTGTGCAAGACCTCATGTTCGAGCAGACATTGCCTGGTTGCCACCGACCCCTCCGTGTCCTCGCCTATGCCACAGCCATCTGGACCATCCATAACTCCTTCCTACGTGCTGCCTTTGACCAGCAGGTGTGGACCCTTCCACACATGATCACCCAATTTCAGGTACACTTTGAGATGGCCCTGAAGGTCTGCACTATGTCGCCAACCCTCCCCCGCTCAGTTGTCACTGCAGCACGGCTCTGGCGCGCAAACCCCCCTCCCTTTCTTGATGCCTCCTCCCTCCCCTTCTCTCGCCTCAGGCTCTTAAGAGCCCAGGCGTAATTCAATAAAATCGATGAATCCCCCCTCAGGTTGGGATCATCTAGTATTAAAAAAATAAAAGAGCTTGGTGGTCTGTACGCACAGTTAACTCATGCTGGGCACCCTGTATCAGGTACAGCAATGAGTCAATGCCCATGCTACAGCTGACAATTCCCTATCATAATGGCCCATGATTGCTCAGTTGAAAAGAACTTCTGGGAAAAGTAGGCAACTGGATGTTCTAAGCCATCATGTTCCTGGAGCAGAACTTCACCAACTGCTATTGCTGAAGCATCAGAAGTGACAGTATATGGTTTGGAGGGGTCCACGTGTTTTAGAATAGGGGGTGATAGGAATACTTCTTTAATTGACTCAAATTACTGCTGGCATTTGGGGGTCCATCGGAAAGGCACATTTTTACCCAAGAGGGGTGGAGCGGAGCAGCTGACTGGGAAAGGGCTGGGGAAAATTTCTTTAGGAAAATGGTGGTAACCAAGAAACTCCATAAGTTTCTGGGTTGTTGGAGTCAGCCACTTGTGGATGGCATCTGAATTGTTGGGCGGAATCGCATAATCATCTTTTAAGACCAGGTTCCCAAGAAAGGTAGCTTCCTCCTTATAAAACTTGCATTTTGAAGGCTTGACAAACAGGACCGCCTTGTGAAAAGCAGCCACGACCGCTTCTAAGTCTTTAATGTGTTGTTCAGAAGTTGGGGAATGAACCATAATGTTGTCAATGTATGCAACCACGCGTGTAAACCAGAGGTTACCCAGCACACTATCAATCATTCATTGAAAGGTGGCTGGTGCATTCTTCAGCCCAAAGGGCATTATGTGGAATTAAAAGATACCTCATTTGGTACAAATCGCAGTAAGCCATTATTGACCTTCCATTACCCTTATTTGGTTAAAGGCATTGACAAGATTAAGCTTGGAGAACACGTGAGACTTTGTGATTGCTTGAATGCTAGTCTGCTCAAGAGGTAAAGGGTAGGGTTCGCTCACTGTAATTTTATTTTGGTGACCATAATCCACGCAGGGTTGTAGAAGATATCGACCTTCTTGGCAAAAACGATGGGGGAGGCAATTGGTGACGTCTATTTAAACAACCATTCCTCATTAAGCAACTCGTCTAACCATGTGTCTAGAGCAACCTCCTCTTCTGCCATATGCGGAAACAAAGGGAAATTAATGTTCACCAACTGTACCATTTTTCGGAATCCTAAGTTGAATATAGTGTGAGGGGGAAGATGGTCCACCTTCTCAGAACCAAAGATACTTCAATAGTGCATCAATTCTTCTGGAAAATTAGATGGAAGGCCTGAAGGGGAAATGAGGGAAGTAATGGAGCTGCGGCCTTGAGTTTTCTTGAGGGTATCAACTAAGGGAAATTCTCCATCTGTTTGATCATTGGCAAATGACAACATATTTGAATCCATATGAATCTTAACATGTTGTTGGCTCCACCTTCCAATCCCCAAGATAACTGGAAACATCAAGTTCAGCATTGTTTAGAACTGATCGCAAAAGCTAACCTGATGTGCTGAGAATGAACCTGGCCTGCGGACTAGTTATGAGTTCTATGAGGATGAAGAAGCAACCATCACCAAAGGACCTACATCCAGGTCAAGTTCCAATTGTTGGGCTAGTTCAACACTCATAAAATGGCCCGCAGCTCCAGTATCCACCAAGGCCTTAAAGGAAACGTGATGTGCCCTAACACTAATCTTCATGGGTAGTAAGAAGTAAGCGAAGTTCTCTTTATTGGCAGCTGTAGTTGAATCCAGTGATACTGAAAAGTGGTAGTAGAGTAAGGGGAAACCACTAGTTTCATAGTGGGAGTAAGCCCTTCACAAGTCAGATTGTCAGATCATACTGACATGGGCACAATAGCCGTGGCAACTATGGGATGTGGATCAGGCATTTTGAGTGGTAAATGGCTAACATGGCCGGAGTAAAATTTCTTTACCACCTGGTTCAGCTGAAAAGAAGGGACCATTGATACACCAATATCAATAAGAAATGCGGAAATAGTTAGTAATAATTGTTGATCAATTATGTCAGGCAAACAGCAAGTTAAAATAGACCAGCCTGCCAGCTTAGGTGCTGAAGCACCCAAACGGCAAACCAGAATGCCAGAGGCACTGCTGCTGGTATGACGGTTATATAACTGGGAAAGAGTTCCGCCAATAATTGCATATGAGCCATAATCTCATAAAGACACATAATGAAATGCCAGATGAATAGGGCTATAAACACCAAAAGGTATTGGAATGTCAGTGGAAAGGGCAGTTTGTTTTTCAATACACAAACTAGAATTAGGGAAAGGATTCTTATTGGAAAAATAAAGGAAGAAAATCAACTAACAATTTTCTCAGTGTAAGGCAACTGATTAAATAGTGTTTGATTGTGAGAAGTCCAAGCAGGGATTGGGTCCCTCAAATTCTCCTAACCCAGCAAATTTTTCGAGAAAAGAAGCAGATAATCTGAAATAGAACTGACATCAAAGGATTTAGTGGCAGGCCGAGTTGCTGTTGGTTTGACCTCAAATGCCTGAACCACAACTTGACTGCGTTTCCATCGGTTAGCATGACAGAATCTGGCCTGACAAGCCATGGGATTTACCAAAGGTCACCCCACGCAGGGTCAGTCCCAATTGGTTGTAAATGGATTTCAGGATACCCAACCTGCCCGTGCCTGGTCACTGGGCCATTCGTTTGGTCAAATATTTTTCATCAGCTGCAACTCCCATTTTGCTGTATAAGGGTTTTGAACTGTCGATGATGATTTCTGAAGATACCATCTGCACATTGGGGATCATCCCTGAAGATTTTGAGGAGGGGTTAGTGTCAGCAATCATATGGGTGACTGAGTCAAAACTGTCCATAATTCTGGCTGATAATTCAACATCTATTCCTTTTTTAGTATGCTTTTACCATTTGGCAGGATTAAATTCCATCAGTTTAGGAATCTTTAACTTTGATTTGGTGATATTGGTGTAGATTTCCTTGATCCAATAGACAAGTTTAGCTGAGGTAAGTGTGTGTACTGGGGGAGGAATCCAAAGAGGGAAGTCTGTTACCCAGTGCTCATCTACAATGTGGGTTAGATCATCCTGGGTAACGAGGGGTACAGCCACTCTCTTTGGACCATTTTTATTTGGGAACGGGAAGATTGCCCAATCCACGCACAAGAGACGTTCCTCTGGACTTACACAAGCTTCTGGGCCTATATATATTCCTTCAGACACCAAGTCATAGTGAACACTGAGCTAGAGGTGGTAGTTCCAGCCAGGATCTATGGGGAGGTCATCGGGCCCTAACAGCAAACACGGCTTGTGCCTCATATGGCTCCAGGTGATATACTCCCAGGCCATAAGGAGATCAAGGTTTTGTTAGTGAATCTTCAGAACAAACCAATGAAAATCCACTGACACCAAATAGTGGCATATTTACACTTGACCCCTGTTGAGGAGGTCCTTCAGGTTCACAAGTTTGGGTTGCTGGGCAAATTTGGTCTAACCTTTGAGTCGCAGCCCAGTGTAGTGACAGTGGTACCAAGGGAGAAATAAATAGCTTTATCAGAAGAACAAAAAGACCAAGAGATAGCTTTATCTTAGAAGTATAAGGTGATTTTTGCCATTGACGACCACAATTTAGGGTTCGCTTGGGGGTGGGTGTGGTCCACAAAATAGACATTGGGGATCATCCTCCCATCAGATCTTGGCCAATCCGCCAATTGAGGGCAGCTTATGAGGTTGTCACCGAGAAAATTGATAAGTTGATGGATCAAGGGTCTAGAACCATCCAAGAGTCCATGGACTTTGCCCGTTCTGATTGTAAAAAGAAGAATGGTACCAACCATGTGGTGACAGACTACCAGAAGCTAAACAGTATAACTAAGAAGGACTTGTATCCCTTATCTTGGATTGACAATATGTTGAATCAGTTAGGGGAAACTTATTACTTCTTGGCGATAGATCTGATCTCAGGTTACTGGCAAATCTAGTTGCCTACAGTGGAACAGGAGAAATGCGCCATTATCATGTCCAAGGGGCTTTTCCAATCAATCCATATGCCACAAGAACTGTGTATAGCCCCAGCTACATTCCAATGAGCCATGGACACTATCCTCGGTGACCTGAAGCTGTCATGCATCCTCATATACCTCAAAAATATTAATGTTTCTTCTGAACCTTTTCTGAGCACCTTGATCATCTAGAAGCAGTATTCCGCCAGCTCACTGAGGCGAACATCAAGATTGTGCCTCATGAATGTAACTTCTTCAAGAATCAGTTGGAATACCTAGGGTTTGTGGTAGACTCTAAGGGGATGAAACTACAGCCGGCCAAGGTGGATGCCATCCAAAAAATGATTACACCAAGCAGTAAGCGCGACATACAGGAATTTTTGGGAATTTTCAGCTAGTACCGGCACTTCATCCTTAACTTCAGTTGTATCAGGGGCCCACTATTTGAGTTTTTAAAGGATGATACCATGTTTGCATGGATGGAACGCCGTCAATGCTCCTTTGACACACTTTGAACGGCGTTGATCAGCTCGCTGGTGTTACAATATCTGAACTTTGATAAAGAGTTCATTGTTCAGATGGATGCATCCCTTTCCACTGTAGGGGCAGTCCTATTTTATAAGATGATGAGGTGAAGAGCACCCAGTGGCGTACTGAAGTCAACGCTTGAATTGCCATGAGCGTAATTGTACTAAAACTGAGTGGTAGTGCTTAGGAGTAATCTACGTATATAAGCAAGTTAATGGTATACTTGCATGGGTTATAGTTTAAAATTGTAACAGATCAAGCGTCGCTACGCTGGGTAAAGAACCTCAAGGAGCCTGAAGGGAGTCTAGACTGATGGGATCTTAAGCTACAAGCGTATGACTTTGAGATCTCCACAAATTGGGGAAAAATATCAGAACGCCAACTATTTATTTAGATTATCAACCATTATCATGATGGCGGACCTCAGCAATGTGATTTATGACAAGATGCTCAGCGAGAAATATGATGATGAACTGCCCAAGATATAAAAGCAATAAACAAGATGCAAGCAAATACCTTTCAATGGAATGGGGAATTGTACAAGCGGATTGGTGATTCTACGGTGAACTTCCCATGACCCTCAGCAAGGACTAGCATTATAATAAGCACTCACAAGGCAATCAGACATGGTGGTGTGCGCAAGATGTTGGAATTATTGCGCCCTTGGTATTACTGAAAAAGAATGAACTTTGATTTGCTTGAATTTACTTCCTGTTGCCACCAGTGCCAAGTGGTAAAGCTGTTCCGTCAGAAGACTTCATACCAGTTAGTGAAACCATATTTTGCTTAGCATATAGTTTCCTTGATGTTGTTGGCTCTCTGCCAATGGGAGCTAACCAGTCCGAGTACATTCTGGTGGCAATCAACCACTTGACCAGGTGGGTTGAAGCGCAAACAATATGGGATTTGGGGGTTGTCACAGTGGCCAAGTTTATAATGGAATGTATTAACCAGCAACATGGCTATCCTTAATTTATTCTTGCCAATAATGGAACCAGCTTCACCTCGCACATCATTCCAAAATTAATGAGCTAATGGGCATCCGCTAGGTTCTGATGTTTCCATACCACACTGAGTCCAACGAAATGGTCAAACGGGTCAATGGAACATTGGTGAAAAAGCTCTAGAAGCTGGTAATGGATAGACCCTCTGATTGAAGTTCTCTCTGTCTACTGCTGTTTTTGCTTATACCAATAGCTATAATTCCGCCATGAGGAATAGCCCCTTCTAACTATTATATGGATGGCACCATGCTCTTCCAGAATTTCTCTATGCATGTGTAGAAGATACGGAAGAATGGATCCCCACAATACTTGACTAATTTAACTGAAAGGTTGATCAAGCTGCAAACAGAAGCGTACTCCTTCAGCTTGGCCAAAAAGATCAAGAATAAGGCTGCCAATCAGGTATGGTGCAGTGGGTTAGCTCAGTTCCAAGAAGGTGAGATGGTTTTGTTCCACGACCAGCATGGGTTTGGGCAGAAACACAAGAGGGCCAACATCTAAATTGGTCCGTTCAAAATAGTTTAGAAAACGGGCATCAAAGACGACACTATCAAAGACCCAGTGAGTGGTCAAATCATTAATTGCATGCAAGCAAAGTTCCTCTGAGCATATAAACAATAGGAGAATTAGTGTCTAGTCAAGGGGGTAATGTCAAGATTCTGATATGACTGGATGATAAGCCCTGAAGAGCTATGGCGGATTGGCGAGAATCCACTAAATAGGATGATTATTTACAAGTATTCAAGCGTCTTGAGATGAGGCAATATTAGGTTATAACGGGTTATTATTGGATTGCCTCCAAATAAGGCGATAAAGTGATGTTGAAATATAACAAATATACTATTTAGATTGCTTTAAACTAAGGTGATTGAGAACTTAAGAATATCATCCCAAAACCAATGAGAATACAGAGGAACTGAATAGTTTAAGCCAAGGAAACAGTATCGTCCAAAGTGGCTGATATATAAGTGAGATGGGGTAATTGAAAGAGGAAGTCGTTATTAGTTTTAAAAGAGCAAATTAGCGAGGAACTGCTGTATTTATTAAATAAATAAAAGTGTTTTTGGGCCAATTGCTCCATATTTTATTGTATCTTCAAGTTTGTTTATTGGACCTACGATCCTCACATCATCCATCCGTTGTTCAGTGGTTTGACCTGTGTGACCCTTACGTGTATCCTAATAGTATTGAAAATAATTATAACAATGATAGTACCTAAGAAGCTTCTTAATTGCTTTTGGGTTGTTGGAGTCAGCCGTTTGTGGATGGCATCCAGCTTGTTGGGGAAATGGCATACTCATCCTTTAAGATGAGATTGCCCAAGAAGGTGACTTCATCCCAATGTAACTCGCACTTTGAAAGCTTGACAAACGGGACCATCTAGTACTAAAAAAAGCTTGACAAACAGGCCTGCCTTATGTAAGGCAGCCACTACCTCTTCCAAGTCCTTTGCATGTTGTTTGAAGTAGGTGAGTGTAATAAGATATTATCATTATGCAATATCTCAGGAGAACCAGAGATCACCTAGCACTCCATCAATCATCTATTAAAATGTGGCTGGCACATTCTTTAGCCTGAAAGGCATTACTCGAAATTTAAAATGCCCCATTTTATTCAGATTGCAATCAGCCATTCATAACTTCCATCACCCGAATTTGACTGAAGGCATTGATATGATCAAGTTTTGAGAAAACACGTGACTTGGCAATCGCTTGGCCAATTGTCTGTTCCAAAGGGAGTGGTAGGGATCATGGACTGTTATTTTATTATGGTGTCTTCAATCCACTTATAAACGAGGGAAACATCAGACTTCTTGGCAAAGATGATGGGGGAAGCAACAGGGGTTGTCTCTTTGAACGTCAGCCCTTCTTAAGCATGTCATCCAACCATGCATTGAGGGCAGCATATTTCTCCGAGGTGTGTGCGGGTATAGTGGGCAGTTGATGTTCACCACTATCACTATTGTTTGGAAACCCAAATCAAATTTAATATGGGGAAAGATGATCCACCTAGTTTAAATTAAAAATACTTTGATATTCCATTAATGCTTCTGGAAAATCTGATGGGAGGCCCGCAGGGGAGAAAAGGGAAGTAATCAAACTATGACCTTGGGTTTTGGTAAGAGTATCCAGTAAAGGATACTCGCCCTCCATCTGACCATTGGAGAACAACAGCATATTAGACTCAAGGTGAATCCTTATATGCATCTGATGCCACCAGCCCACACCCAAAATTACTGGGAACATGAGGTTAGGCATCTCTGCAAAATGATTGCAAAAACTAAACTGGTGAACTGAGAAAGGTACTGGGCGCTGTACTTTATATGATGGATGATAGGCCAATGAAGAGACCATCACCACAGGACCCAAGTCCAGGTCAAGCTCAAGTTAGTGGGACAACTCTAAGCTCATAAAGCTACCCGCTGCTCCAGTGTCAACCAAGGCCTTGAAAGTTCCTTGGGATGATATGATACTAATTATTATTGGGGTTAAAAAGTAGGCGAAATTCTGTTTATTAGCGATACAGTTGAGTCTGTGGATAAGGAAGATATTGCAACTAGATTGGGGAAATATCAAGGTTTGCGGCAGGAGCAGATGATTTATAAATTGGAGTGCCAGAATAAACTAACAAAGTTGTGTGACCACATAAGCTTTTAGGATAAAAAAAGATATTAATTCAGGGCGAGAATTCAAAACCCAAGGCCGCATTGGTGGCTTCAAGCATGAAAAACGCTTTTCTAGAGGTGAATGAGTAAATGTTGGATAAACTAGGGCGGTGTGGCCATAGTAAAATTTCCTTCAAAACCCTATTCATCAGATAGAAGATGACCACTGCTGCACCCATCTTAATGAGAAGAGTGCAAATGGCTGAAAATAATGGAAGGTTGATTATGTCATGATAGCGGCAAGTTATGTTTAGAACGACATTCCAGGAAGGATGCTGAAGCACTCAAATGGCAAGCCCAAATGTCAGAGGCACTGCTTCTTGAATGAAGTCTATTTTAAAAGAAGAGATTGCCAGCATGCGCCAATGGGTCATAAATGTGATAATAAACTTGGTGATAAACCAGGCGATATGGCCCAAGGGCCCGTGGGTTTGGGAGTTTAGTAAATTGGATCAGGTCTGGTGGACTGGATTTTGTCATTTGAAAGAAATAAAAAGCTTTTTAATGGGGTTTTTATTGGATTTAAAAATAGAAAATCAACCATCAATTTTCTCAGTGAGTTATGACTGTTTGAGTAGATGATTGATTTAGGGTATAGCTCAGTGCTTTCCTTTACTGTGATGATAGAATTAGTTACTACAATTTGATTTAAACGCAATTTTTGATAGTCACACAGGAGAGATGGGCGATTTCAACAAATCCCAATTAAACTGGGCAAAAGCCAAATCAGGCAATAGACAAAAAGGTGCGATAAAGAGCAAGGAACGCCCTGAAGGGGGACCAAAAACCAATGCCTCCAAGAAACCACAAATTCAGACACCGTCTGGGTTTGTAAAGTTCATCACAAAACAAATTTTACACATGGAAATCCAGTATGACAAACCCCTATCGAAGGTAGTGCATGGCTTTGAATTATTCCTAGGGGTTGATTCTTGAACTCTGCGGGAGAAAGTGGATGAGGCACAGGCCTTCCTTTTCCCCCATGCGGCGTATTTACCACCCATATCATCCACCATGGCTGGATCGATATGGGCTTTGAAACTGAAGCAGGTGCAGACGATACTGCAAAGGTATGCGTCAAAATTGCCCTCCCTGAGGGAAAAGGAATTGTGCGCATCTCACACCAGATGGGACAAAGTGAAAACTTTTTCATCTCCTTCGACTTGCTTCCTACCAACTCACCCTGCGAGAGAATTGAGGGGGAGCTCTGAGCTGGACTTGAACTTTATATAGAAATTAAACAACTCAAACAACAGCAGTTTCACCTGATGTTAAATCTACTCATAGGAAAGGCAATTACCAAGATAAGCCTGATCCCTGAGGTGGCTCCAGACCTCACAAAAATCCCACGCACAGTGGTGCTTAACCTCCCAGATGGGGATTTTCAAAGCCATTCTGCTTCACACTGGACGTGCACCGCCTATCAGCAACCACTGCACTACATATGGGCACAGAGAATACGCATGCCCCGTGAAGGAGGGCATTTTGGCCCCAGACATCTGTGGCAACGCCATGGATGAAGATGACAAAGACTTTGGAAAAAATACTGACGCAAACCAACAATTCCTTTGGGGAGAGGATGGGCAATACATCCTTATAGACCTAGTATCACCCAAACTATGCAAATTGTACAGAAGGCCCACAAATGGACAGCGTTAATACTACAACATGCGCGGCCTCCTCCATCAACCCTGGATAAATTCAGGAGGACATAGTGAAAATCAACCAAGCCAATTAATTAGAACAGAATGCCCAAGCTGAGGAGGACATGGAGGAAATTAACTGAACCACCCAGACAGAGCAGAATGCCCAAACTAAAAATTTTCTCAACTATTTGACTTAATCACCATATGGCATCAATCAAACGAACTTAGCAGGACAATTTAGCTCCACAATGGGCAAAAATATAGGACTAAATTCTACAAATTCAAGCACCACAACCACAGAAACCAATCAGCACACTGCACCAAACCATCATGAGTTATGAGCGTAAAAATCTGACACAAACCCTAAATACTGCAAAACCCACAAAAAGTGACACAGGAAAAGAAATTGGATGATGGCACAGAGTGGAAAGGCCCAATGACACAGAGCAAGCTCAAGGATTGGTGCACTGGGTTAGGGCCAAACAGCCTCCCAACTACTTCTGAGGCGCTTCAGGCACCTCAGTGTCAATAGGGATGCTAAACATCACAGGAGCCAGGGCTCAAGCGTCCCAAGCCAAAAAAGCTGGACTTTCTGCAAAAACCCCCGTAGATACCTTGGCCATCCAAGAAACCCACTGTCTACAGGGGGATGAGGGATCCTGGTCAGTCAGCATCTCACCATCCCAATTGATATGGATTTCCCACTGTGAGAGTGGTCATCCAAAATAACAAAATTAAAAATCATTAACTCCTCCTCATATCTGCATGGTCACATCCTGGTAGCAACGATTGTAAGCTAAGAAGAAACAATCTTGCTAGCATGCATCTATGCACCATGCAGCACAGCCAAGAGGAAAAATTCCTCAAAGCCATCCCAACACTCACCCTCCAACCAGGTACCATCCTGTTGGGCGACTTTAACTGCTGGAATAACACTATCACGGACCAATGGCCTAACACCAGGGGATACCCCCTGGGCACATCGAATTCTGTGCAATGAAGGCATCCCTTGGCCTAAATGATACCTTCCACCAGGTCACCACTCCTTCCCCACATGACCCGCCCCAACATACATGAGGGAACGCTCATCTCAATGAGCCGCATTAACTTCATCCTCACCCCAAAAACCCACCACTCAAACATCTCCAACTTCTCAACAAAAAAATATCAACTTCTCTGACCACCAACTCGTTTTGGTGCAGCTTTTGCCAACCCAAACTCCCACATAGGCGTTGACTTGAATGAAGCTACACCTGTAAAACATAAAATTGCCCAAACTAAAGACTGGGTTGAACATAAGCCCACAAACTCATATTTTACAACCCCATTCATATCAGACCCCATCAAAACATGGGCAAATTTCAAAGTCGAACTAATAGATAAAACTTGCCATCTCGCCTTGTGTAAGTACACCACCAACACAGCCACAATCTGGCGCACCTTGGTGGAACTGGATCACCTTGAGCTCAAAACCCTGAGTCCAGCCTCAG
Organism: Massospora cicadina; assembly: GCA_022478985.1. Lineage (NCBI taxonomy): Eukaryota > Fungi > Entomophthoromycota > Entomophthoromycetes > Entomophthorales > Entomophthoraceae > Massospora > Massospora cicadina. The sequence goes on from JAKSZP010001708.1 coordinate 61,320, forward strand.
CACCAACTGGGGCATAAGTGGGCGGAAATATACGCCAGCCTAAATGCCCTTATCTTCAAACATCAGCACAGAATCAAAGCGTTGAGAAAAGGTAATTTTACAAAAGAAGGAAAAACCTGATTGACATACTTCCTCTAACAATTCCACTCCTGTAACAACCAGCCCACATGCACACAGGTCTGAAAAGATGTTGGCACTGTGACAACTGACCCAGAGGAGGTCAAGGTGGAAATACACCGCTATTACACCAAGCTGTATCACAACACCCCAATTGATCCCCAAAAAATCAAATGATTTTATACACACAACCAGAATACAAAGCGCACCGCTGGACTATAACCTACTAAACCTAATCATGCAGGAGGAGCTCTGGGACACAGGCCGTGGTGCACCACGTAGGAAATGCTCAGGACCTTATGGGATAACCTACAAATTCTAAAAAAATACTTCAAGCAAATCGCCCCATTCCTCTAAGCATAAATGAACCAGTGCCTGCTGGAGACACGCCTCCTACCTTGTGGCCAGGACTCCTATGTCATAACCCTGTTTAAGAAGGGCGACAAACTGGACTGGCCAACTGGCGCCCAATTGCACTCTTTAACACTGATACGAAACTACTTACAAAACTTTTAGCCACCAGATTAGGCACAATAGCCTCCAAAGTACTGTCGCCCAACCAGTTTGGGTTCATACCAGGGCGCTCAATCTGGACAAATATACACTCCGTCGCCAACATATGCCAGTACAAAGCAACTAGAGCCCTGGTATTTCTAGACTAGGAGAAGGCTTATGATCGCGTTAGTTGGCCATACCTGAAGTAATGCCTAAGCGCTTTCAAACTCCTGCCCAGATTCATAAACTGGGCGATGCTCCTTACAGAATCCGCATCCATGGATGTATGTGGCCCTGGCTTCCTAACTAACAAGATCACACCACACAGAGGGCTCAAACAAGGGGACCCTTGAGCCCATTATTGTATAATTTCAGCCTCAACCCACTTTACGCAATGTGAATGCCCGCCTTACTGGTGTCCATGTGCAAGGCCAAGCGCCGGTTAAGATTTTAGAGTTTGTTGATGATTGTGTGGTTGGAAAGTCTTACTACCAAGGTCCACGCGCGCTTGAGGCTACTATCCAGGTTTACTCCAGGGTAAGTAACGCTGCACTTAACGTCTCATAACTAAAATCATTCTCCTTGGTCAGTTCCAAGCCCGATGATCACCAGCAACCCGACTCCTACCTGCTTTAGCATCTAGCTCATGAGTTTGCTTACCCCAACCACACCATACCACCCCGCTTGTGCTCCCTTTTGTGCCAAGACTCACTGCTGGTCTATACGTCATTTGGATATGTGGCGGGAGGCCAGAGGGTATGACTCATTGGTGATGGAGAACCATATCCTGCACAATGTCACAAAACGCATTGCCTCCCTAAGGGCCCACCAAACTTCCCTCACAGGCAGGGTTGTGCTGTCCAACTCTATGCTTCTATCTAAAGTTTGGTTTGTGGCCCATGGTATCGCCTTTTCAACATCCTTCTCCACCTCGTTATACGCCCTCCTGCAAGGGTGGCTTTGGTTAGGCTGCCCACTGACAGTGCGCCTGGATGTCTTGTTTGGCCCTTGTCATAGTGGTGATATGGGCCAGCTCAACTTCGAGGCCCATGCTGCCAAAATACTTGTCACCTGTATTGCTGCAGTCATCAACCACATATTCCAAGCCCAACACTGGTCATGCGCAGCCTGCTCCAATTTTTCCTGTGCCCTGGGCCTCAGAATTCCCACCCACCTCCATTCTCGGTTAAAATATCTTGCCTAACATCCCTCTGCTGTGGACCCGCATGGGACGTCGCCCCTCTTTAAGCAAATTCTCCTCTCCATACAGAGCGCTGAATGGAGAATTAGAATCAGTGGGCGCACCGCTCAGAGGGGACGCCCTCTCTCCATTTCATACAGGAAGCACAAGGCCAAGCCATTCTAAACAGTGTGATACCAAGGAGGTCCCCTATGTTAAATTTTGAGGATTACTCACTTGATAATTATGATCCTGTATGTTTAATTAGGACAAATTTCAGCCACTTGATCCTTGATAGTGCCATTAGCTTACAGTATTTTCACAATTAAAAAACTTACTAGGTGTATTCAATAGCTTTGACTCTTCTGGTCAATTTCAGGCTTAATTTTCCCTTTGTAGTTTAAAATTTCATCTGAGGCAAGTATAGATGAAAGCTGTGGATTTGGTACTTCCAGCATGTTGACACTTTCCCAAATAAAGGATTCTGATAAAAACCAGGAAGGAGATAACAATATATATTATATTTATTATATGGTATTCAATTGATAATTATTCATTAGGCCAGGTGCCATTAATTATACCTCTAGGGCATCTCCTGGCCACATTTGAGCATGTAATTTTAATAGAATGTTTTCCACCTCAGTTTGGCCCTTGAACTGATACGATAATGACCTATTGCTAGGTTTATTGGTGGCTAAATACTCTCAAAATTGGGAGGATAGTGACAAAGATCACCATAAGAACGTGCAAAATTGTCATAGTATTCTCTCAATTTAAGTTTCATCATACTTCTGACAAAATACATCTTCTGTAAAATTTTGGCATCAGTTGCAGTGAATGATGCACCCTTAATCATGACGCCAGCAGGCCTCTCACTCGATAGCACTAGGTACTCCCATCTGGGTGGTCCATGTGCAAGTGCTATCATGCCAATTATGAGGATTGACATATGAACTTTGCCCTAGGTCAAAAAATTGATTACATTACATCCATATATGTGTACATGGGACTTTTAGATGTTATCTTTGGGTTGATCCCAAAAACTTTTTATTCTGATTGTTTGATAAGGTTCCTTATAGTAGGGACCAATTGCCAAGTTTTGGTGCAGTAATAATCAGCCTGAATCTGCGAGTGTATTTAGTCTGAGCTTTTAGAATATTTGGATTGAACTGAAGTTGATATAATAAGCCTAAACCATGTAGTCACAATAGTTTTAAGATGAGGATTAGGGTATTAGCTTGAGCATTGGGAGCATAATCATCCTGATATGATGGTTGTTGAAGGGTTAATTTTTGGGTCAACCACCAAAATCTGACATTTCCCACCACTTGACTCAAACATAAGACCTAAGGTTCCTGATTAGCCTTCATTTATCTTTGTCATTTGTTAAATTTTGGATTAAACTGCCAACGTTTCTGGAGTTGGATCCTCTATTTGTTAAATTCAGCCCTAAAGGCCAACGAGTCTGAAGTTGGTTCCTTATTTTAGCCTGAACTGCCAAAAATTTTCTGGAGTTGGATCCTCTCACTATCCTCAAGCGCAAGCTAAAAGCATTAATTTGGATAAAATTATCTTCTTTTATTTTTTTCATTTTTCTTAATCAGCTCGCTTATTGAATATTATTAGGAATTTTGCATGGACCTGGTTGTATATGTGGCTGGTTCTAATATCCCTGAATGTGTATACAAGCTTAGATGTCTTCTCAATTACTTCAAATGGCTAACCCAGATGCGATCTAACTTTTGCAATTGGACTGATATGTGGGTGTTCCAAAATAGAACTTTGGCATAAACTTAAAATTTAACCAGTGTGTAGCGATTCTCTAAGACCTTTTGATGTCAGGACTTCTCATGGCAAAACGGTTGTCAAAGGCTTGAGCTTGTAGTTTGATTAAAGTATCCGCAAGCTTCTTGACATACAGAGGATAAGAGTTTTCACCAGGATCCTCTAGGACCGAATAGAGTAGCATTGGTAGGGCCAGATGTCTTCTATATAATACTTGAAAAGGGTACACCCTGGTTGACGAATAATAGGAGATATTATAGGAAAATACTGCCAAACTTAGATAAGTACTCCATTTGGTTTGTTTATCCAAAGTTAATTTCCTGATAATGTTCACCAACGTCCCATTTGTGCGCTCAACTGTACCATTAGTTACAGGATGATAAGGAGCAGAAAGCACACCTCATATTCTCATTAATTGGTTGAGCTTGGCAAGGAAATTGGCAGTAAATATTTTTCATTATTGGTCAGAATAACCTGCGGACATCCATGCTTGTAGATGATGTTTTCAGGGACAAACTTGGCTGTAGTTCCCGCTCCTGCTTCCCAAATAGCCTTGGCCTTGACTTAATTGGTCAAGTTGTTGACGGCTACAATAATTACTTGGACTTCATATTGCTTATTGGAAATGGGCTGACAACTTCAATAGGTATAGTGTGCCAAGTGAACTTAGGCCGAACAAACTGGTAAGATGTGCTTTTTGGAACGGTTTTTCGCCTTGACACTCCACACAGCATTCTAACGTTTCTTGGATGTCAAAATACATTGATTCCCAATTTTAGAATTGCTTCAGATTCTCTTTCATCTTTTTGAATCCGCCATGCTCTATGGCCTTATGCGCCACCATTATTATGTCTGTTCAGGATGAGGGTTATGAAAAATATACTTCTTGCCCTCAACAATCTTGTAAAGCATCCCATTTTCAATGGTTATATTTTTTCATAGAGCAATTTTTGGACGGATTTGAGCTCATTTTGGTACTCTCCACTGACCATTTTCTTAAACAACACAATGGTGGGCCAACTGAGTGTTGCAATGTTGAGTAGTCAGGATAGGCAATCAGCGTTTTGATGTTTTGCCCAACTTGATGCTTAATTGTGTAGTCATAATCTTGAAGCTTTAACGCCCAGCAGGCTAATCGGACCTCAAGTTCTCTTAGGTTGTTCAACCATCTTAGGGAAGCATGATCAGTAACAACTTTGAAATGAATGCCATAAAAGTAGACCCAAAATTGCTTGCAAGCATATATGACAGCTAAGGATTCCCATTCCATCACAGTATAGTTCTGTTCATGAACATACATGGTCTGACTAGTGAAGGCAACTGAATTTTCTTCACCGTCTTCTCCAATTTGGGATAATACAGCCCCCACTACTGTTAGGGATGCGTCAGTTTGGACAATAAATTTACAAGCAATGTCCAGGTATCGAAGAGCAGGCGCGCCCAATAGATCTGATTTTAGTTGGTTAAATGCATTCTGGAAAGCTGGTGTCCATTTGATTGGGACCATATCTTTAAGTAGATAGAATAGTGGCTCCCCAAGTTGTGCGAAATTGGCAAAAAATTTGTGATATTACCCAATTATAGCTAGGAATACTTGGATATCATGCTTGAATTTGGGCTGTTTCATTATGGAGATGGCATCCAGCTTAGAGGATTGGGGATGAAGACCCACTTTGTCAATTACAAACCTGAGATGTTCCAGTTGGTCTTTTAAGAACTGAAACTTTTTGGGCTTTATTTAAGTTTGCAGCTGTTAGCTTCTGAAAAACTTCTCTAAATGTTCCAGATGGTCGTCAAAATGCATCTGAAAACGTTGATATCTTCAAGGTACACTAGTACATATGACAACTTCAAATTCCCAGAATTGTGTCCATTGCCCTTTGGAAAGTAGCCGGGGATTGCAGAGCCCTTGAGGCACTCTAGTCAGCTGGAATAGGCCCCATTGGGTTATATTTGCACATTTATCGCACCGCTCTTCAAGAAGATCTATTTGAGAATATCCGCTGTTAAGGTACATTGCTGAGAAGAACTTCACGCCCCTTAACCTGTCCAAAACATCGTCAATTTGTGGCAGAGGGTACAAGTCCTTTTTTGTGATGTTGTTTAACTTCTGATAATCAACGACCACTCAGTCACTTCCATCTCATTTCTTCAATATTAAAATTAATGCTTGCTTATGGACTTTTTGAAGGCACTAACATGCCAAGATCTAGGAGTTCACTAATCTCCTTGGATACAGCTTCTTCTGACAATTTTGAGCGTCTAATTGGGCGTAATCAAATTGGTTTATGATCCCTTGCATTGATAATGTGAGTGACACCCTTAGTAAATCCCAAGTTGAAATTATCTTGTACAAATATTTTCCATATTTAGAGAATAACTCCAGAGCTTGGCTTTTCTCAGAGTTAATCAGGTTGCTTAATTGGCCATAGGGACAACATTATTTATGCCGAGTAGGACCTTATCAGGGAGCCATAATTTAATAGAAGTTCCAAACTTATGGAATGAAGTGAATTTCAGAGGTATGGAACAGATGCAGAACGCATTTGCTTGATATCTCTTGATGGAGATAGGTCAATTTTGCAGGTTTGCACAAAAGATATGTTTTCTCCATGGCCAGGTTTGATAATACCAAGGGCAATGTTTGGCTTGAATTTAGATTTAGACTATTATTGTATATTTCAGCATAGAGTCCTTCTGGGATATTAATTGATAGTCTCATCAGGACAATTACTTGATCTCTAGATGGTATATTAATGTGCTGATTTGACCAAAGTGGGATGCCCTTTGACTCATTGATATGGGTGGGTAGTGCTTTTATTTTTGGCCATGTTTGACATACTCAATCAGGACTACTCCATCTTTGTAGGCCAGATTTATGAATAGCCTGGGTTTTTTTTTCTCAACTGCCCTATACCAGTTATAGTTAAGCGAAATACCCTGGCTAAGAATGGTGAGAGTATCTTCCTTATGATTGGTAACAACATCATATCTCCTTAGGAAATCAATCCCAATTAGGTTATCATAGTCCATATTTAGCAATACTATAGCAGTGCTAACTACAATAGATCCAAATCTGAGAGTAGGGTACTGTATGCACCCAGCAATTTAGTTGTATGCGCTCCAGCTATATCATATTCTTGTCAGTGGGAAACATCAGGCGAAATTTTCAACTTTTTAACCACCTTTCTACTGACTATATTGATAGGAGCCCCACTATTGATTATGGACCAAACTCACACCTTGTTTACTTCTATTTCCCCATAAGTACATTCAGAGTAGTTTTCAGAGGTATTTATTATGTGAATAATGTGACTGCTGCCCAATTATAGGTGTGATTTCAGACTTGAACAAATATCTGAGAAGTTATTTGCTAAGGCTTTCATGGGAATGGCTACTTGTAAGTTGTCAAGCAAAGGTAGGTTGGTTGAATATCCAGGTTGGAGGTCTAAACCCTGATCAATAATCTGTTTTACGTAGGGTTTTAATACCTCTGCTCAAGCCTCTATGGTAATTTTCAATGATTTAGTTGCTTTTGATATGACACGAGTAGTGACCATTATGACATCATTAGCCACAATGTGGTAAAGGTTATTTTCAGCACATTTTTGGCCTAAAGAGCTCGCCAGGGTCAGGTGGAATGGTTTGAAAATCGGTGTATTAGGAGAATTACGCCTCTACTCCACCTGTTCTTTCCCGCCTCACTGTCACTGTTAACTCTAGAGCAACGTTGATCCCAGGATTTTTGTTGGACCATCTGTATCATTGGCTAGCAAAATGCCTCTTTTGACCACAGTTGTGGCATGTAATCTGCCCTGTTTGCTGATTTTGCTCAAATTTTTGGTTCATAGTTTGGAATTTTTCTCTGGTAAGACATAGTGTTGCTGTTTGGGCCTGAAGGTCAGGATATTTAATGATCCTTGGGCCTATTAGGGGTATTAAAATTACAGGAACAGCTTCTCAGTTAATTGGTAAGCTCATGGACTTCCATGCTTCCATTGAATGCCAGTATCATGACATTGTGCAGTTCATGGAAGGGCATAACTGCGTGTTCCATTGCAATCTTAGCGTCAAACTTATCTATTGCGTTGCACCAATGCAGAACTTGTGCCTTATGAAATCTGTCCACAAAGTCCTTAATAGTCTCATTCTGTTTGAATCCAATATTAAGAAGCTATCTTTTTCAAATTTATAATTTATCAGGCCCTCCAAACTGTTTTGTCACTGCAATTTTAGCATCCATATAGGACCAATCGTCGCCCTAATAGGGCATAATGAGATCACAGCTATAGGCATTGAGAGAGTTGGTCAGCGCTGATCCTTTCTCATGGTCTGATGCTCCCAGCATTTTTTTCCAGATATCTTGAGGAAAGAGTAAACGTTCTCATTCTTATCAAATTTTAGTAAATTCAATGGTTTAAAGTTATCTCACCCTGTTTTGTCATAGGGGTTGTATTTCTTTTGAACGTCTTGATGTCTCATCGTTTAGAATTGGACCTCTTTCCCATTAGGGAGTATCTGGAGTCAGAATTGATGCCAGAACTCTAGGCATAGGACGGATATTTAAAATATTAGTTTCTGCATTGGTGTCAATTTCTGATGATTCAATTTCATGATGTTGCTCCGAACTACTAGATTCTGATGTTTGAATTTGGCCCTTAGTTGTTTTTCCATAACTGTTTTTTTGCCAAATGGGAAGATATTTTCCTATTTCTCTTTTGTCAAAGCTGGGTGAGCACTGGCAGCTTTGCTTTTTGAGTGATTTAAATTCTTTTTAAGGGTTTCATACTCCACTTCAAATAAAGCTTTATTGCTTTGTATGTCTTTGGCCATATTGTCTACTAGAAATTGCAGTTGATAATTGCATTCTGTATTCCCAATTCTATTGAGTAATTTAAGTATTTCTGGCCTGCAATCTCAACACAACCGTCAAATTTTTAAAAGCTCCTCTTTGATTAACGCATCATCCTCATTCCTATTTGTGATGTCTGGTTTCTCTGCTGGGTCTTTGATGCTTTTGTTCAAAATATCTAATTCAGCCTGAACATAATTCTTGAAACATCATGCTTTGCATCAAACCCCAGGTGATTTCTTTGGCCCAAAGTGACATGTGTGGTGAGTTGTTCTGACAAAGATAATAGGAAATCAGAATGAGTTTCCAGTTTTTGATAGTGGGTATTCATGTTTTGTACCCATTCATGTGATAGCCCATGGTGAGCAAGAACTTCTGCGGCTATATTTGGGACTCCTTTCTTTTAATAGCTCCTTGAGTGTGTTTAATCTCCATGAGCTTCATTGGTAAGTCCCATATTATCCAGAATTTTTTTCAGACTTCAGTAAAAATGGACTTTAATTTTTCCACTAGAGCATTTTGGGAGATTATTCCTCCCCTTTCACATGGTAGATTTCTGTGAATTTTAGATTATGTCTAGCAATGATTCTCTGGGTATGCTTTATTAAGGGTTGGACAAAGTTACCAGATATTCGTTAGTGCTTGACTGTCTGTGAGACGTTTGGCAAGAGATACCATGGTTGCATCGTGGTAATTCATGTATATCTCCATCTTGAGCTCCTGGTCTTTAAGGTAGTAGAACAAGCTGAAGGAGGGATCAATTTGTGAAATACCAATCCTAAAACCCTAAAAATAGATCTTCCAGTATAGCTTTTATGCTTGCAGATGAAAGATCAATCGGGATTGTTGTATCTGCATGAGCTACCCCACTGTGATAAGGTCCAGAGAGTAAGAGGTACCCTCATCAGATCCTTGGCGGCTGGTATTAAAGTAATATGAGATTTCACTGTCACTAGTTTCCGTCTTGTTGTCACTTTCTCATCTGGCCAAATCTGCCAGGAACTGGATATGTGAATTCATATCAGAGAGTGTCACCAATTTTAGTGAGAACCAGTTGTTAAATTCTGAGGTTTGCTCAGTTGATAATTCTGATATTACATGCTTAATTGGGATAAAGTTTAGCTGAATAATCCTCAATAGTTCCAGTGGCTTACAGTATCTTCACCATTCGCAAATTAATAGGCATATTTAAATAGCTGAACTTTTCTGGTCGATTTCAGGCTTAATTTTCCCTTTGTATTTGGGAACTTCTTCCAAGGCAGGTATAGTTACAAGCTGTAGATTTAGTACTTCTGGCTTTTTGACACTTTCTCCAAAAAGAATTCTTAAAAAACCAAGTAAACAGAAAAAGTAAATACATCTTTTATTAAATGTTATTAATTGATAATTATTTATTAGGCCAGGCGCCAGTATTTATACCTCTAGGGCATCTCCTGGCCACATTTAAGCATGCAATTTTAATAGAATGTTTTCCACCTCAGTTTGGCCCTTGAACTGATACGATAATGACCTATTGCTAGGTTTATTGGTGGCTAAATACTCTCAAAAATTGGGAGGATAGTGACAAAGATCACCATAAGAACGTGCAAAATTGTCATAGTATTCTCTCAATTTAAGTTTCATCATACTTCTGACAAAATACATCTTCTGTAAAATTTTGGCATCAGTTGCAGTAAATGATGCACCCTTAATCATGACGCCAGCAGGCCTCTCACTCGATAGCACTAGGTACTCCCATCTGGGTGGTCCATGTGCAAGTGCTATCATGCCAATTATGAGGATTGACATATGAACTTTGCCCTAGGTCAAAAAATTGTTTACATTACATCCATATATGTGTACATGGGACTTTTAGATGTTATCTTTGGGTTGATCCCAAAAACTTTTTATTCTGATTGTTTGATAAGGTTCCTTATAGTAGGGACCAATTGCCAAGTTTTGGTGCAGTAATAATCAGCCTGAATCTGCGAGTGTATTTAGTCTGAGCTTTTAGAATATTTGGATTGAACTGAAGTTGATATAATAAGCCTTAACCATGTAGTCACAATAGTTTTAAGATGAGGATTGGGTATTAGCTTGAGCATTGGGAGAATAATCATCCCAATCTGATGGTTATTAGAAAGTTTATTTTTGGGACAAACACCAGAATCTGACACGCTATCATGGCCAGGGTAGATTATCTGGATATGTTGGACATCCCCTACACTCTAGAAACTCAGAAAGCATTCTGGAAGTACACCCATCACCCTTTTTTACAGCCTCATGTTCATTCCCATGTGTGGCACTGCCTGAAACAGGTATACCATATGGCTGAGCGGCCCAATGCATCACACTTCTCATATGTTGTGTGTGACCGATATGGGACTTTGGTCCACCGCCTGGAAGAGTGCCCTCTGTCAAAAGCGATCTGGCGTGAGGTCTAACGTCTCTTTTGACAGGAGCAAACACAGCCCTTCAGCCTATCTAAGGACATCTTCGCCTTGTCCTTGATTTCTCATGTATAACTTTCCCTCTGAGCCTTAGTGGTAGCAAATGCAATGTGGACCATCCACACGGTGTCTTGGATGCCATTTAAGGCTCTACTCCCACCCTCCAGGAAGCTGTACGTTGATTACAGTCGCACCTCATGGACCAATTTCAAGCATGGTTGTTTGAGTACCTACCATCCCATCAATGACAATTGTCTCATCCTGGTTTCCAGTTTGGTTCATCGCTTTAGACCCTTTCCGTCATATGTTCTCATTAGTGACGCAAGCCTCTACTCACTATATCCCTCTTCCTTTATTTGACTTTCCCAAAGCAACAGGAGACAGCACTAGCTTCTCTGGGGTGCCTCTAGCTTATATAGGTGCTTGTTAATCTACATATCAAAAGTGTCTGTCTCATGGCCAGCCTTCCCCAAATAAAATTAAATTGCCAACTCTAAGTTCTTTAAAACTAGATCTCATTAATGCTTTTCGCCATCTTAATGTAAAAGAAGCTCAGGAATGGTTGGGGGCTACTTCACATGCATGGCATTTACCAATCAAGGTCATACCGTTCAGATTTATTTTTACTCCTGCTTACTACAGAGAGTGATCAATAATGCAATTGAAAGCTTTATTTCACCTGTGCAGTGGTATTCAATGTAAACATACTAATACACTCCCCACAACAGAAAATAAAATAAAGCTTTGGTGGAAGTGGCCGCCACTCTCCAAAAAGGAAGACTGTATGTGAAACCCTTAAAGTACAAGCTCTTCTAGTATGAAGTTTGCTACTTTGAAACTTCATGATCAAAGAGAGATGTGCCATCGCGCCCTTGAAATCAGAGTACATAAGATTTTGGTTAAACATAAACACATAGAGCGACTCCGCATCTTCATAGGCTCAGCTACATTCCTGAAGATTTCTATTAAAAAATTTCATATCTGGCCCCGCTCATCTATCCCATGACGGGTAAGAATGAACCATTTATATAGATTCAGATATAAAGAAATCATTTAATGTCTTCAAAGATGTTAGCACCACTACGACTGTCCTGCGCCATGCCAACAAGGGCAGACCATTTATTGTAGCATGCAATACCTCCAGATTGGCTGTAAGAGCTGTTATGCTACAAGAACACTAAAAACAATAACACTTGGATTTCTTTTCTAGAAAATTTACAGGCACTGAACATATTCTAATATATACAAAAAGGCTATTGTTTCTTGGAGAGAAGATACATTGGCAATACTTACTACATAATGCAAAACATATGGTGACAGTGCTCAGAGACCATGTTTTCACTAGTAAATTGAAGAAAACCACAGAAGCTGGCGCATTGCAAAAATTGAACACACCATGACCCCCTCAACTTAAACTTCAAATATAAGTTTGTAAAAGGCTAACCCCACATAATACCAGAGATCCCAAGCCAAAGTCATATGATGAAAATATTCCTTAAATGTATAGAACTAGTAACAGTAAAGCCCAAAAACAATTCCTGGTGGAGCCCCCAGCTGCGGTGGTCACCATTGCCACCATCACGCCCCTATAAACTTGAACTTCATCAATTGAGCCTATTATAGAATTAACTTCTGAACACAAGCTTCTCTCCCAAAACAAACCCTTTAAACCCCCAGTTGGGATTGTTGGGATTTATGATAGATCAGACATGTATTAGATGACAGATATTTCAAAATCCGTTCAAGAAAACACTATCATGGAAGAACCTACCAAAGTCACCACAAGAATGAATCCTAAAATTGAGCTTCCAAAGGCTTAAGCCCCTCTAAATTGGTCGAGGTATGTAAAGATCTTGCCAGTTGGGTATCGTCATAATTTGCTGAACCAATTAGGAATGATTGTGCCTTACCGAATCCTTTCTAGTCCGTCTTTTACTCCAGAAATTACCATATTCTCTGTGACCCCAGACCTTGACTAAATTCTATAAACAACTCTAAATCTAAACATAAAGGGATCTTCTGTTTTTTCTAAATTTTTGCCTAGTTAACACTAGAGATTACGTTTTTTAAGAATAAAAGAGATTCGTCTTAGTGATAGGTATTCTGCCAAGTGAATTCCCTGGGGACAAAAGTTTACTAGGATTCCACTCAGCTATTAGCAACTAATACTGCATAGCTATAAAGGTCTTATCCTTCAAAAATGAACAAAAAACTCAACACTGGTTCTTTCTGCCAAGTTTCTTTTAAGGCTAACTATTTAAGCAAGTATCTTCACGTAGATCATCCCAGAATATTACCACTTCCTCCATGGAAGAGAAAATGTGTTGGAATAGTGAACCATCTCTGATGGAAATTTATGATTCTTGGATCAGCGCCCTTGAGAAGCAGCTTCCAAAAATTGACTCGTGGGGTATGGAAGAGCAGTAAAAAGAAATCCTTTGATAAAGACTTGATTCTAATCTCTTTGCACAGTCAAGTAATTTTATCAACCGCCAAAGTGAAAGCCAGGCACTGAGATTGAAAATCTCCGCTGCCTCTTAGGTATCAAAGCTCCACTTGAGCATGTCAATACTTGCTATATCAACCTTCAGGATGACATTGTAACTCCAGGGGAACGTCCCTATGTGTTGATTTACCCTCTTCCCAATTCCAAGCCAAAAGGCTCCAAAGAGGGTGGCCATACCCCTCATCACCCAGGGTGACCTTACCCATGTGGTGGACAAGCGCTGGATAACAGCTCTTCCTCTTTGGATCCCTCCCCTCAGTGCCCACGTTCACCTCTCCCAAACTTGTACATCTGATTTGAGATATATTTGTGCCAAAATTGCTTAAATGAAGTCGATCAGTCCAAAAACAAGTGGAAACATGCCAATGATCAAAATCCACATAGTCAAAAAGGAAGAAGATTGATTCATCAGCCAGAATCTCCAACAGTTTTGATTTAGCTAACACTGCGATTGTCAAAATTGACCCTCTCACAAAATCATTGGGGATGATTTCCAATGTGCAGGTAGCATTGGACACCATCAATGGTAGTTCAAAGCTATCTTCCAGAAAATTGGGCGTTGTGACTGATGCAACTTTTTTTGACTGAACGAATGGCCCAGCAACTGGGCATGGGTGGGTTGGGCATCCTGACCCTTTCCCAACCAATTGTGACCGCCCTTACATGGGGTGGCACTGGGGGATTCCCGTTGCTCAAAAGCCAAATGCTGTCACGCTAACTGCTGGAAATGCAGTTGAGCCTCAGTTCAGGTGTTTGAGGTCAAACTAACAGCGACTCAGCCTGCTGCCAAATCCTTCAATGTCAGTTCCCAGTGAGCTTATCTGCCCCCATTCCCGAATAATTCGCTGGTTAGGTCAAACTTGAGGGACCTAATCCTGGCTAGTTCCACATCGATAAACCATTATATAATCAGTTGCATTGCACTGAGTCAATTGTTGGTCGATTTTTTCTTCCTTAAGTTTTCCATTAAAAATATTTTATCAAAATTCAATTTTTAATGTTGAAAATAAACCGCTTTATCTGCCAATACTCACACACCCCTTGGGGTTAAAGGCTGTATTTGTCTGGTATTTTATTATGTGCCTGTACAAGATTCTGGCTCGCTGACAGTTATGGGTGAAACTCCTTTCCAGTTTCATATCCGTCATACCAGCAGCAGTGCCTCTGGCATACTGGTTTGCCATTAAGGTGTTCCGGTACTTGGGCTGGCAGGCCAGTCTAAATCTATCTTGCTGTTTGCCTGACATAATCAATCAACCATTATTACTTACCATTTCCGCCTTTCTCATAGATATTAGTTTAGCAGTGGCCCCTCCTTTTCAACTGAAAAAGGTTGTGAACAGATTTTCCCTGTCCATAATAGCTCAGTTCCACTCAAAACTCCAAATCCACACCCCATAGTTGCCACAGCTATTTTACCCAAGTCATTAGGATATGACATTCTGACTTGCAACGAGCTTAACCACCCTATGAACCTAGCAGTTTCCCCTGACCCCACTACCATATCTTCAGTATCACTGGATTCAACTACAGCTGCCAATAAAGGGAACTTTGCTTTCTTCTTATTACCCATGAAGATTAGTGTTGGGTCCCATCACATCTCCTTTAAGGCCCTGGTGGATACCGGAGCTGCGGGAAATTTTATGAGGGTTGAACTGGCCCAAGAATTGGAACTTGACCTGGATGAAGGCCCTTTGGTGATAGTTGTGTCGTCAGCCTCCCAAACCTCATACTGGGTTCCCTGACCAGTCACATTTTCAATACACCAGTTCAGCTTCTACAAACAATTTTCCGCTATGTCAAACTTGGTGTTTCTGGTGATCTTAGGTTTGGGATGGTAGTGCCGGCAACACGTCAAGATCCACCTGGAGTCTAACATGCTGTTGTCTTTTAATGGTCAATTGGAGCGTAAACTTTCCCTGATTGACACTCTTAAGTAAAAATCAAGGTTGTATTTCTATCACTTCTCTCGTCTCTCCTGCAGGAATACCATCCGATTTTCCAAAAATTTTTTGTGCTATCAAAGCATTTTTGATTCTGAAAGGAGGACTGTCTGCCTCCTCACACCAGATTCAACTGTGGATTTCGTACAATGGTGGAGTTGGTGAATATCAACTGCCCGTTATATACCCACACAGCAGAGGATGAGGCTACACTCAACACTTGGTTCAATGATATGATGAAAAAAGGGTGGTTGTTTAAGGAGACATTACCAATCACATCTCCTATTGTCTTCAATAAAAAGCTTATGGTTCCCTCCGTCCCTGCATGGATTATGGACACTTAAACAAAATCACGGTTTCAGATCTCTACCCCCTGCCTTTAGAGCAGATAATAAGCAAAGCAATCGCCAAAGCTCAGATGTTCTCAAAGCTGGATCTCGTCAACGCTTTTAACCAGATTTGGGTAATGAAAGGGCAAGCGTGGTTAACAGCGATCTGGACAAAGTAAGGCATTTTACAATTCCACGTAATGCCCTTTGGGCTGAAGAATGCCCCGCTACATTTCAACATATGATCAATAATGTACTGGGGGACCTCCAGTTTACTTGTGCAGTCACATATATTGATGACATTCTGGTTCACTCCCCAACTCCTGAACAACATGCTATAGACTTGGAAGTGTTTGTGGCCACATTGCATAAGGTAGGCTTGTTCGTCAAGCCTTCCAAATGTGAGTTCTATAAGGAGGAAGTTACCTTTCTTGGGAACCTTATCCTTAAAGATGGCTATGTAATTCCTCCCAATAAGTTGGACACTATCTGAAAATGGACAACCCTGACAACTTAGAAACAATTATGGAGTTTCTTGAGAACCATCATTTTCTCAAAGTAAGTAACTGGCACTTTCCCAGCTTGCTGCCCCACTCCACCCCCTTACAGGAAATAACATATTGTTTTGCTGGACACCCGAATGCCAACAGGTGTTCAAATCAATCAAAAATGTGTTTTTATCCCCACTCATTTTGAAACACGCGGATCCTGCCAAGCTGTATATTGTTTCATGTTATGCCTCCTCAGTAGCAGTGGAGGCAGTGTTACTCCAAGAGTTTGATGGCTTGGAACATTTGGTCACCTATTTTTCCCATAAGTTTACCTCTACGGAGCAGTCTTGGGCCATTTACAACAAGGAGTTGGCAACTATAGCATGGCATTAACTCATTGGACGTATCTGTTACAAAGTGCTTAGCATGAGTTAACAGTCTGCACGGATCACCAGGCTCTTTTGTATTTTTGTAAACCCCAAAAATTGGCACACCGCCAAGCATGAACTTATCAGGACTTGTGCAGTTTCCATTTAAAATACGAATTTGTAAAAGGTGTGCTTAACATACTTCCTGATTTCCTCAGCCAAAACCCGACCACTGTCCCACGGATTTGGAAGAATTGGATCTCATTACCATTATTCCCGCTGCCCAAATTTTGTCAAATGTTCTCCCTGTCAACTCTTCCACTGCCTTTTCCCCTGACATCCAGCTTGTTGCTCAGGTCTTAGCCAGTCAAATGACCTGCCCTGAAGGGGTGGAGTTATTTGAGCAGTTGACCCTTCAAAATCATAAACACTCTCTGTACTCCTTGTTGGAGGGACTCATTCATTTTATATTGTGAATCTGGGCTCACCCTCTTTTTTGAGCTGAGGTATTTCGTGCGCATCATGACCCTCCCACAATTGCCATCTGGGAAACAAAAAATGCATCAAATTAATAAAGCAAACCTATAACTGGGCAGGCTTAACTAAGGAAGGTCCGGGTTGGATCGCCAATTGTGTTACCTGTGCTTGGGCAAAGTTGGACCACTCAGGAAGGAAGGGACTTTTGCACCCATTACAACAGGTGGAGGGTCCATGGACATTAGTGTCTGTGGACTTTATTGTCAATCTCCCCTGTTCCAATGGGTCTACAGCAGTGATGATGGTGGAGTTTGCTTCTCTAAATTTTCCCTTTTTATTCCCTGTACTTCTACTATCACATCTGAAGAGAACGCCTAGCTCTTTGTACACCATGTGTTCTCGATGTTTGGTCTTCCACAGGAGATCATTAGTGACCAGGGACCCCAATTTACAGCACTTTATTGAAATGAGATTTTTACCTTCCTAAAAATCACCCCCTGTCATTCCACCGCTTACCACCCCCAGTCCGATGGACAAACTGAATGGGTCAACCAAATTAAGGAACAGTATTTGCGCTGATATGCTTTGGCCACCCAGGATACTTGGGTCGATGACCTTCTTCTCGCCCAATTCACCTATGACAACAGTACTCATGCCTCTACAGGGTTTTCTCCCTATAAAGCAACGTTAGTATATAAACCATATTTTTTCTGTCAGTCCTTGTATACGCCCAGAGGTTCCTGCTGCCGAAGATCACGTTGTACATATCTGATCAGCCATGTCCTTAGTAAAGGATAACCTCACAAAAGCTATCGAGGATTATAAATGGTTATCAAATCACAAACAGCTTCCCAGTCATGATATCGTGGTGGGTTCTCACATCATGATGGATACTTGTCACCTGCAGATGCTGGTACCTTCCCAAAAGTTTGCAAGCAAACGTTTGGGGCCCCACCTGTTGTAGGAAGACTTGGGCAATGGTGCTTTTCAGTTGAAACTGCTGGCTCATTGGAAACAGCATCCCATCTTCCATGTGTCCATGTTGTCCCCGTTCAAAAGGATCATCCCCGTCAAACATGAACCCATTGTGATAGAGGAATTGGAAAAATTTGGGGTGGAAAACATCTTAGTGTCCCGCAAAACCTAGCGGTCAGTCCAGCATCTAGTGGCCTGGAAAGGGTATCCAGCTTATGAGAACAGTTGGGTTAAGGCCCGCAATTGCACTACCTATATGGAGCTGGTTGATGCATTTCATGGATCCCACCCTAACGCCCCCATCCCCCCCAAAAGGTCGCAATGATTATGGCGATTAAATACCCAAGGTGCACAAAAATGTGGCTATCATACAGTTTTCCAGCGGTTGTGCCCTTCATTTGGTAAAAGGAAAGGGTAATGTAAGTCCAGGAAACATCCCCTGTGTGTTAATTGGGCCCTATTCCTGTTTCCAAGTAAAAAGGCTCTAAAGAGGGTGGCCATACCCCTCATCACCCAGGGCGACCTCACCCACATGGTGGATGAGTGCTGGGTAACAGCTCTTTCTCTACAGATCCCTCCACTGGTGCCCACGTTCACCTCTCCCAAACTTGTACATCTGGTTTGAGATATATTTTTCCAAAATCACTGAAATGAAGTTGATCAGTCTGAAAACGAGTGGAAACAAGCCTGACAATTGGAATCCACATAGTCAAAAAGGAATGAAGGTTGATTAATCAGCCGGAATTGCTGATGGTTTCGATTTGACTAACACTGCAATAATCGAAATTAACCCCCTTCTAGAATTGTAGGGATGATCCCCAATGTGCAGGTAGCAGCATTGGAAACCATCAATGATAGTTCAAAGCTCAATTCCAGAAAATTGGGCGTTGTGGCTGATGCAACATTTTTGACTGAACAAACAGCCCAGCGACCAGGTTTGGGGTGGGTTGGGCATCCCAAACCAATTCCCAACAAATTGTGACCGCCCTACATGGGGTGGCACTGGGGGATTCCCGTTGCTCAAAAGCCAAATGCTGTCACGATAACTGCTGGAAATGCAGTTGAGCCTCAGTTCAGGCGTATGAGGTTAAACCAACAGCTACTTGGCCTGCCACCAAATCCTTCAATGTAGGTTCTCAGTGAGCTTATCTGCCCCCATTCCTGAATAATTCGCTGGTTAGGTCAAACTTGAGCGACCTAATCTTGTCTTGTTTCCACATCGATAGAACATTATATAATCAGTTGCATTGCAATGAGTCAATTGTTGGTCGATTTTTCTTCCTTAAGTTTTCCATTAAAAACATTTATCAAAATTCAGTTTTTTATGTTGAAAATAAACCGCCCTATCTGCCAATACTCACACACCCCTTGGGGTTAAAGGCTGTATTTGTCTGGTATTTTATTATGTGCCTGTACAAGATTCTGGCTCACTGGCAGTTATGGGTGAAGCTCCTTTCCAGTTTCATATCCGTCATACCAGCAGCAGTGCCTCTGGCATTCTGGTTTGCCATTCAGGTGTTCCAGCACTTAGGCTGGCAGGCCGGTCTAATTCTATCTTGCTGTTTGCCTGACAGACATGTACAAATTACACCATCGGGTGCTGAGGCTATACCTCAAACTGACCAAGGAACCATATAGTCCACTGAGGCTGTCCGGTCCCCTTGTCCTGCTATCCACATTCTCCCTGAACCTGTTGGATATTTCAACCTATTTTTAAGAAGATTATGTGCTTTGAGCCAGAATCATCCAGTCCTATCTGTACATATGTAGAAATGAAATTAAGGGAGATTCAGATCGCTAAAAATGTCAGCACATGCAGACCTACCTTAGTAGAAAAGCTTGGGCAACCATGCTGCCCTACTTCAAAGAGTGTGCAACACGGGCAGAGCTAAGGAATGCCCACATCCAAGAATTTGGCATTAACCTATACATGTCTAACTGTAAAACAGCGTTCATGAAGATCCTCCCTAAGAATGTCAAAACCAACATCAAATTTATCAAGTGGTTCTATTATGAAGTTCAGGCCTTGCATCCTGTGATTGAGTTAGCAATGTGACGTCATGCAGCACTCCTCTCTACATTATAACATAATGCAAACCTCATACTATATTTACACAACGAGAAAAGTTTAAATCCATACTGGATGTTAAAGAATCCATCATGGATCTGCCTGAGCGGAATATGCGCCAAGAACTTAACAAGGAGGTCCAGCCCCTATTCATTCTGGGAACAGCCCCAGAGAACTAAGCTTCACCATGACCCTTGCGCCTATTGTAGGTTCTTTAGATATCAAGAAGCTACTTTTTGGAAGACAAAGTCTGATGAGGCGGGAAAATTGGAGCTATCTTAGCTTGCAAAGCATTCTCTGCTGATGACCCTGCACCTCAGGTTACCTCTGCTGTCAGTACTCACACTGTGTTGTTCCCTACCACCACCTGACAAGGTGGATGCTGCAGAACAAATTTTGAAGTAAAATGTAAAGCCCTCTTTGCGCCTTTTGGACCACTTCATCCAGAAAATTCTATATATACTCAATCCCCCACTCTGGCATTAAGGTTACTCGTGTCAGAGTAATAGTCCATAAGGTAAAAATCCTAGCTATAGTCAATACTTGGTTGCCAGTGAATATCTCCTCTCTTCTGGTGAAAAAGATAAAAGGCGCCAGACTAAAGTCACACCATGGATTATGGAATGGTGGGCCCCAGCATACTCGCTCACTGAGGGCCTATTTCACCCTAACGCTTCCGTTTGGATCCCTGGTGGTGACAAACCCAGCAGTTGTAACAGAGAATGTTAGTTACAACCTTCTCTTTAGCATAAATTTCTTATTAAATTGATATCAAAATTAGTCATAAGGACTTGTACTTATCCATCCTGGGATACTGCATTCCTTTAGTGGCTAAAGGCGCCCCAAAAGAGAGAAAAAACCTAGAAGTTTCTTATTAGAACATTTAACTTATTGATTGGTTAGAAACAGAGTCATTAGATATAAAAATAAACTGCCTCCTCTAAGCACTGACGGTCAGGAGGGATAGCTGTATATCTCAATAAGTGGGTCATTATACCCCCAAAGTTGCAGTACTGGTGAATACTGGAATCTAAGTTACAATTCTACTGGATCATTTTTTTAGAATTATTGGAGACCCTAATCCAGCCATTTGTGAGCCTTGTACTTGTCCAAGGTTTTTTGATCCCACCTACCAGGAGCCCTAACTAATATTGATGGCAAAGTTCATGGATCAACCTTTGCAAATAACTTAAAACTTGCCTGTGCATATGTTCATACTCTACCCGCTGATTAAATTTATCCATTTGCAAGTGGGGAAATCTGCACAATTTAAGGAATTAATGAGGACAGTACCATTAGGCATGTTAAAGTGGAAATAAGTGACACCATCACCTCCAAGCAGCAGCAAAAAGTGAATGATCTGGTTAGGGAGTATCCTGAAATGTTCCAGAAGGCCTCAATAATTTAAAAAGGATTTAAGGTTTACAGCATAGAGTAGTTAAGGACGACTCTGCTTACATACATGCTCATCACTACAGGAAATCTAAAATTGCAGAAGCTCATGTGACATATGACCTAAAGTAACTCTTGGAAACTGGATTACTGAAGCTCTCAGAAAAGTCCCTGGCCACTGTGAAGGTTGAGATTTTCCCTCAACATCACATTGCCCTGTTTCTTATAAGACAGGACAATCTGATGTGGAAGAATGAGGAGATTAGGAGGTATTGGATCTGGGTAGGCCCCAGGATGAGGTTAAGCTAAGTCAGGACGGCGGTTAGAACTTGCGTCAGGCTTGGGGCAAACAAGATGGTGTTAAAGTGGTAATTTTGAGGTTCATGTTGGATTTGAATCAGAAATGGATCTGGTCCTGGGTGTGGTGTCTTACCTGCACGTAATTCAATCTAGCTTATGACGATGGGAGTTTGCTATGGAATTTTAAAGGACATAATGCCAGGAATGCCGGAGGAGCTTGAACTATGCTTGCAGCAGAGAGCTATAAGGAAAGGGACTTAAAAAACTTAAGGTTCTTTTGTTCCGTTTTCTATCAACCTGCCCATTATATATCCAATAAAGTAATTCTTAAGCCTTATCTATTTTATTGTTGACTCCCAGGTTTATTTTGGTATATTTTATTCTAACAGCGCCATGTTTGGCCTATCAAACAGGAGGTGGACTTTGAGAGTGAGTTTGAGAAGGCTATTGCCTCCCTATACACATTATCTTGGAGTCAGGGCATGTTAATTTGTGGTAAGCATTCTCACAACAGTCCTCCAAGGGGTGTTCATCCATGGCGCCATTAGCACATGCACTATAAGAATGGTCTCAGAAACCCTTTCTGCGCATTCTGAGTTGGCTTTGTCCTGCTTCCAAATTCATTAGTGATTCATTGGTAGGAGACATGCGTTACATTAAACGGAACTCATTTACTTTCCTCTTATTGTGGTGGCAAGCAAATAAAAATCTGGGATCTGTTGTGTTCTTTGTATGGTATTACCATACCATGACGCTCATGATTAAAATTTTACAGTAATTTTGCTTTGCTAGATATACTGGGTGCTGGAATGTGTGTCCTGGAGTGGTGGGAAAGTAGTATGACCAGTGAAGACTGGAGAAAGGATCCATCAGTGCTTATTTAAGAGGAGTTGGAGCTGTTTATCAGTTGTTTGGCCGGGTTTAGTTCCAGGGGCAGTTGACAAAGGCGTCAGGGGGTCAGGATTCGTTCAGCTTACAGTTGATCCAAGTTTTGGTGAGCTTGCCAGTGAAGCAGTCAATTTGGTATGGGAACTTTTGGAGGAGCAGGGAGGGTTGCCAGGCTCAGAAAAGGAGTGTTTGGATTTTATTGGCTAGGCATGCCCAGGTGAGGCGCGATATTCAGCTTGGTCGGTGTTGCTGCAGTACAGTCAGGGGAGGAAGACTGTGGGGGAGTATTATTGGATGCTCAATGCGCTGGCCAAAGCATCCAAGGCACCAGAGACTCAGCTTCCTCGCATGTTATGTCAAAATTTGCAGGCTGATTTGTTGTTGGCAATTATGGCAGTGCAGACTATGGCGACGTTGGAGGAAGAAGTTGCTTTGGCCTTGCAGGTGTGTCAGCAGTTGGCCTTGACCCAGGATAACGGAGTTGGTGCAGTCCACAGGGGGTTTTCGCGGACAGGATGCAATGAGATGACAAGTTCAGCGCTGGTGCGCAGCTCCATGGGCTTGAGGTACGTGGAGGGGGAAGGAAAGAGTTAGGGAAAATTGGGGAGTAAGGAGGTGCCAGAGACAGAAATTTCTGTTGAAGCCCCCATTCAGTTTCCTGAGGTCCAAAAGAAGAAGAATGGTCCTTATTATTTTCAAAAGAAGCCAGTGAATCTAGTGCTCAGACTTAATCGTCCTATTCGCTTTATTCATATTTTTTGCCGTGTAGGTGCGGGAAGGTCCTGGGAAGAAGGAGTTTGGGAAGTTCTGGCCCTGGCAGACACTGGGGCTGATAAAAATTATGTGGATGAGGAGTGGAAAGAAGATTAGGATTTCCTTTACAGGAGGATGGATTTGTGTCATTGAAGGATGCCACCAAGAGGACTGCGGTCTGAAAGTTGCAGGCCAGAATCCTGTTGAGACAATCCCAGATAAGTTTGAGAAGGAATTTCATGCTATGGCACATCTGCCTCACCTATATAATGTTGGGAATAAGGTGGTGTCATTGGTTCCATCCGCAATTTGATATAATTGAGGAGAAAGTGCTGTTGTCACCTGGGGGCTCAGATGTGTGGGAGTGGGAGTTCCAGTCCCAGGGATCATCAGTGAAGCGCATGGGGAAATATCTTCAGTTGCGCCATTAAAGGGTATTATGGAGGAGTACCAGGACTTTGCGTTGGTGTTTAATAAGGTTGAGGCATGATTTTCGCCTACAGTAAATTTTATATTTAGGTTTTGGTCAGAAGAGGGCTCTGAGTTGCAAAGGGGATGTCCAGTTTATCCATTGAATCCTCAGGCTTAGAAGCTCTTGATCTAAAAATTATTTGAGGTGGGTCGACCTTGGGACAAATACACCACACCGAGAATGTTTTCTAGCCAGTACAAGTATTGAACTCAAAAGCTGAACTAGGGGTGGATTCAGTTTTACCCACTCGGCTAACCACCCTTTGAAGCTCTTGATTTATATATCCAGAAGATGCAAGGTCTGGGTTGATTGTGCTGTACAAATTGGCAATGATTTTGCTGGTGCTGCTGGCGACAAAGGTGAGTGGGGAACTGCGTACTTATGTGGAAAACCAGCGGCTCAATGTAGTGACAGAGCCTGACCCATATCTGATGCCGCTCATGGAAGAAATTCTACCCATTATTTAATGGTGTGATGTGTTTACTAAATTGGATCTGGTTGATGCTTTCAATAAGATTCCTGTGCGGCCAGAGCACCAGAAGTATACCGCGTACAAGTACCACTTGGGGAAACTAAAAACTATTGGGTCATGCCATTTTGGCTGTGCAATGCTCCTGCGGCCTTCAATCGCATGATTGACTGCGAGTTGGAGAATTTGGAGGGTAGGTGTTGCGTTGCCTATATGGATATATTCTGGTATTTCTAAGGTTAGTGAAAGATCACGTGAAAGGTGTAAGGAGTGTGCTGGAGGCGGTAAGCTGGGGGGATTGAAGTTAAAGCCCTCCAAGTGTGAGTTTAATAAGGACTCTATGTCCTTCATGGAGAATTTAGTCTTCCAGGGGGTTAGCAATATGTCCCATAAGTGCAAGCGGTGAAGGAGTGGAAGGCCCCAGGAAACAGACTAAAGTGTGGAGATTTTTGGGGGGAGTGGTGAACTTTGTAAGGTGGTTCTCCCAGATTTTTGCTGAGTAGGCCATGCCGTTGACAAGGCTGACTGGGGATGTACATTTGTTTGGGGGAATGCCGATTATAGGGCGTTCCAGTGAGTGAAATGAGCCTTTTGACAGCCCCAGTTCTGGCCCATCCTGACCCCAACGAGCCATTTGTAATGGAGACTGATGCGTCGAACTTTACAATTGGAGCTGTGCTATTACAGGAAGGCAAAGATGGGGTTAGCACACTGTTTTATTTCAGCTGGAAGATGGTGCCCGCTGAGCTGAATTGGTCTATGACAAGGAGCTTTTGGCAATAGGGCGGCATTAGGAGAGTGGCGACACTACCTGTTGTACGCCAGGATCCCGTTGTGATCCAGACTGATCATTGATTCTTAAAATATTACAGATCCCCGCATCAGATGAATCAGAGACAGGCGCAGTGGCACTCAGATTTATTACAGTATGACTTGCGGATAAAGTATAAGCCAATCAATAGAATATCTTGGCAGTTTAGATGAGGTGTGATTCAGGGTTGGAGTTTTCTGAGGGGTAATTAAGGAGGTTTAACACAGCTAAGGTGTTGCAATTGTGTCTGTTTGCGATGATCTGATGTTGGAGAGAGAAGGAGACTAGGGGAAAATTTGGACTGCACAGTAATGAAGCGAGTTAGGCTGCCGGATATGGGTTGAGATAAGAGAAGGGGATGTGAGCAAGGGACATGCATGGTTCTCAGTCTGGGGAGGTCTTATTAATAATGAATGAAAATCTGGGTTCTGGTGATGAGTCTGCAGCAGGAGGTGTTGGCAGCTAACCACGATCATCCTTTGGCAGGACATCTGGGTGGAAAAAGACTTTGGGCTTGGTTCGTCATCAGTATTCATGGAGGGGAGTGGGTGCAGTGGCTCGATACTATGTGGAGCAATGAAAGGTGTGTGCAAGGTCAAAGTCACGTTGTGCGGCGCCATATGGGAAATTAAAGCCGCTTTAGATTTTATCTGGGCTGCGGGCCTCTGTGAGTGTGAATTTCATCACGGGTGTTGGAGATACCTCCAAAATGACCGGAATAACTTTGGATCAAGATTCAATATCTCAGTCAGATGATATTATAAAATCCAAGTCAGGGATTTCTGATTCTTCAATTGACTGACATAAGACTCTTTGGAGTTATTGGCCTCTTATGATGGATGAAAACCAAGCAATCTGAA
>JAKSZP010001709.1:0-87047 GCA_022478985.1 Massospora cicadina
GGTACTTCTCAGCACTCATTCCCAATGTTGGTTCTATCACTGAATATAGAATCAGTGTCAACATGACCTTCCTTCTGTATAGTAACTCAAATGGAGTTCTTCCCGTTGCCATATGATGACATATATTATATGCAAACATCACCAAATAAAGTACATTCCCCATTCAGAAGTTCTCCCTGTAACCAGCTTCCTCACCATTGTGGCCAGCGTTTCATTGACCCATTCTATCAGTCCGTTCATCTCTGGCCAGTAAGTTACTGACACAACTCCTTGGATCCCCATTATTTCATTCAATCATGGGATCACATGAGACATGAATTTTGTTCCATTGTCACTCAACAAGACTTGCAGGCATCCATGGCAGTATACTACTTGATCCATGGTAAACCATGCAATTCTTGTAGCTTCTATTTTCTCCAGGGCCTTCGTTTTGACCCATCTAGTCAGATGGACAATTGCAACTATGATGTATTTGACTCCCCCAGTAATCATGGTTAATGGTCCTATCACATTGATGGACACCGTATGCCAGGAAAATCCATGGTGGACTAGTAGATATCCGGTTGTGTTCTTGTGAGGTTTGTGTAACTGTCACTCAACACAACAAGCCAGATAATCTGCTACATCGAAGTTGATGGACTCCAAGTAATATTATTAGAGAATGAGATCAGTCATTTTCTGTATGCCTCCATGACCAACAACCTTATGCGCAGCTTAAACAATAGCCGCTTTCTCTGATGGCTTTGGAAATAGTAATCGTTTTCTGCAGTTCATCCTGAAAACTTGTCCACTTATAATATTGGTGTTTTTCATCGCTTTCCTTAGTTCACCTTGGATTTCTCGGGGCTCATTCCCAGTTTCTCCTTAAACTATTCCTGGAATAGCTCATCCACTTGCTGGTATACCACTTGGACTATTGGTAACCTTGATAAGCCATCTACATTCTGATGAGAAGCTCCAGATCGATAGACTATCTCATAATCATAAGCCTGTAGCTTCAATGCCCATCAGGCCAGTCATCCTTCCGGTTCTCTTAAATTGTTCAACCAATGCAACAATGAGTGGTCCGTCACCACTTTGAAGTGCATTCCATGAATATACACCCAAAACTGATTATATGCATTAATTACCACAAGGCATTCATTCTCAATCACAGTGTAATTCCTTTCAGCTGCTGAGAGTGTCCGGCTCATATAAACTATTGGATGTTTGTCCACAAGTTCATCCACTTGGCTTAGGATGGTGCACATTGCCATTAATAAAACATTGGTCATTATTATAAATTCTTAATTGAAATTTGGATATTTCAATATTGGATAATCTATCAAATCCCAGCGTAATTCATCAAAAGAACTCTGGGCCTCTTCATTCCAAACGAATCCTTTCTTCAGATCCTTCAGCAAATGAAAGAGTGGCTCAGAAATTCTCGTAAAATCCTGTATGAACCTTTAAATGTATCAAATTTTTTTGCTCAACATCAACTTTTGAGCAATTTTGGAAAACAAGTCAATTTTCCACCACCGCTTCACTGCACCAATCTCCAAATTCATGTCCTAAGATCCACCACCAGCTGCCCCAGTATGAGGCAGTGGAGCTCCACCCACCAGCGTTTACCTCCCAGAAGGCAAACGCGTGTGGACTGACTCAATCAGTCTGCTAAATACTTCCAGTCAAATGTCCCCCCAAAGGACTTAGCATTCCACCATACACGAGTCCACCCAACCCACCCCCACCCCCTAGCCCTACCCTGATCCAATACTCACTTTTTCCTCCATGTCAAGTGCATATGTCTCTTCCCATATGCTGACAAAGCGATAATTGAGCTGGCAACAGCCACCCTTGCACTAGTAGGGTTTTTGACTTCTGCCCTTACAAGGGCTATTTTAATATTAAATTACTCACCGAAGAGGACGCAGCCACTGAAGCACAAACGCCCTTAATATACAAAAACACCCCCATTACCACCACCCAAACACATCTCCCCAATGAACCACACTCATGGTGACCTTTGCGAATCTCCCCTCACACCTTCCCCCTCAAATACTATATGAGGAGTTGATGTCATGGTTGTACACTTATGGCACAGACCCCATCCTCCAATTCATTGTCCCAAGTGGTGCTGAACGCCTTGCGGCACCTCAGACAATGGCCACCATTACCCTAAAACAGATAAACATGGCCCAACACATCCCACTGCATGCCTACATCCCATCTGTACTTGACCATTTCTTTTGGCTCGCATTGACAACAGCTGCACAGTTTGCCCCCTCTTCCATTAATTGGACCATACCAAAAAGGCATGTTGATACAATCCAAACGCTGTGAATACTTCCAACCCTATCCAGGAGGCCACACCAACAGTGGTCAAGTGGGGATTTTGGCTGCCCCCACCCCCCAGGTTGTGTACTTGATGAACCAGCAGCAAAATCTAGCAACACAAGTCCAATCCGGCCAATTTCCACCCATGCCAACCAATTGGGAGCAGGATTGGACCCAAATTTGATACAAAATTTTCCTGAAAAAACATACTCAACCACAGCCACCTATCACCAAATCAATCCAAGTCAACCAAAATTCCTGAGATTTATTTAGATGAAGTGTCCAAATCTGGTGAAATTATCACACCTCCGGCTAAACCAATCAACTTAGAACCTTTTATGAATTCAGACTTTGATGCCCCACTCCCATCCAAACAATATACCCACAAAACCCAATGCTATCTCATACCAAAGTGACCACCAGCTTACTGAGGCCGCGGTGGCCTCGCCTAAAAATTGCCACTTTTGTGAAGCTGTGAAAAATCTGTCACTTAATTTAAACAATGGCTGCACATCATCCAGTTTCCCCACAATTTCCCTGTAATTGCAAAAGAGGAAATCAAACGCCTAGCTGAAACTGCCGCCAATGCTGTCAAACATGTCGCTGAACTGACAGAATTTTCCCTATCTACAGTTTAACCAGAGTCAACATCACAAAATTCGCCCAACTTCCCGATGCCTTCATAAAAGCTGAACACCATGTGGCCGAACTCATGGAGACTATGATTCAGGCCCAAATTTTCAAGGTTCAACGAATATACACTCCACCTTGACCCTCATCCAGCGGACGCCCCAACCCCTTTGCTATCAGCATTGGTCCACATCTTCAATGCTGTAATCAAAAATCAATAATCTGCCTGATCCCCCTCCCCTCTGCCATGGAGGGATAAGTGGCTCACCGCTGTGCTTTTTGGTAAGTTTTCTTGTCTCTTTTGCATTTCCCGCTGCTTAAATAGGGCAGTTGGTTCAGTTTTGGTTGATTTAGTTGTGGAGTTTTAGGCTTTTCTTTCCTCTTGACATCAATTTCAAGCAATTTTAAGAAAACAAGTAATTTTTCCACCACCGCCCCACCACACCAATCTCCAAATTCATGTCCTAATATCCACCACCAGCTGCCCCAGTATGAGGCAGTGGAGCTCCACCCACCAGCGTTTACCTCCCAGAAGGCAAACGCGTGTGGACTGACTCAAACAGTCTGCCAAATACTTCCAGTCACTATGTCCCCCCAAAGGATTTAGCATTCCACCATACACGAGCTTACCCAACCCACCCCTCCCCCTAGCCCTACCCTGATCCAATATTCACTTTTACCTCCACGTCAAGTACATATGTCTATTCCCATACACTGACAAAGCGATAATTGAGCTTTCAATGGCCACCTTCATGCCAGCAGGGCTTATTGACTACTGCCCATACAAGGGCTATTTTGATATTGGATTCCTCACTGAAGAGGATGCAGCTGCAGCAGCAGATATACAATTAATTTTTAAAAATACCCCCATTACCACCACCCAAACATGCCTCCCAGACGATACCACACTTGTGGTAATCTTTGCAAACCTCCCCTCACACCTTCCCACTCAAACATTCTATGAGGAGTTGATGTCAGGGTTGTCCACTTATGGAGAAAACCCTATCCTCCAATTCGTTGTCCCAAATGGTGCTGAACGCCTTGCAGCACCTCGGGCAATGGCCACTATTACCCCCCACCAGCTGAACATGGCCCAGCACATCTCACCGTGTGCATATATCCCATCTGCACCTGACCATTTTTTTTGGGCCTGCACTGACAACAGTCGCACAATTTGCACCCTCTGCTATGAATTGGACCACACTAAAAAGGTATGTCATTATAATTCACACCCTGCAAACGTGGACAACATCACCCATGAGGCCACACCAACAGCGTTCAAGCGGGGTTTTTGGCTGCCCCCAACCCCACAAGCCATGCACTTGAATCAGAAGCAAAATCTAGCACCTCAAACTCATGTTGGCCAATGCACACCCATGTCAACCAATTGGGCGCAGAATTGGACCACTGTTCAATCCAGAAAATCACATGCCCCAAAGCCTACCAAATCAAAATCATATACCAATATATCTTTCCAAATCAACCTAAATTTCCTAGAAATATTGGAGGAAGTAACCAAATTGGATAAAATTGTCCCACCACTGAGCTATCCAATTAATTAGCATCTTACCTGAACTTAGACTTTGATACCCCAGCCCCAACCAACCAATATGTCCCCAAACCTGGAGCCTTTTTCCAAAGTGAACACCAGCTTGCTGCAGCTGCAGTGGCCAATCCCAATATTCCCCATATTCACATAATATATGCAAAATTGGTCGCGAAATCTAAATATGGGCTGCACACCTCCTTGTTCCCCTCCAATTTTCCTCCTACTGCAAAAGAGGAAATCCAACACCTTCACAAAACTACCACCACCACTGTCAAGCATGTTGTTGAACTTGCAGAATTTTCCCCATTCACACGCACCACAAGAACAAAACTGCAAAACTAGAACAACTTCTTGACGCCCACATCCAGGCCAAACACCACGTTGCCTAACTCATAGAGGCTTTAATCCAGGCCCAAATAGTCGATCTCAACAACTACCTACTCCACCTTGACCCTCATCCCATGGATGCTCCAGCCCCCCTACTATCAGCATTGGTCCGCCTCATCAATGCTGAGCCTCAAGATAAACCCCTGATCCCCCCTCCACCATGATGGGATAAGCAGCTCGCCGCTATACCACCTGGTAGGTAATTTTATTGTTTCTTTTCATGTCTCACTGCCCAAAAAGGGAAGTCGATTCATGTTTAATTTTTAGTCAGTTTAATTTTGGAGTTTCAGTTTTGGTATTGTCCGTCCCCTGATTGGCTTGCCTCAGTTAAATAAAAGTTTTTGAGTTTCTGTTTTGGTATTGTTCATCCCCTGGTCAGCTTGCCTCAGTTAACTATAATCTTTAATAGTATCTGACCATTCCAATGAACACTTGAATATCTCAGGCACTTTTTGGAATAGCTATTCTCTCTATGGCCTCAGTTTTCTGAGATTGTGGCTACAGTCCACCAGAATTGATAACAAATCCCAGATATTACATTTACTTCTTAAAAAAGTGGCACTTCCTCAGCTTGAACTTCAGATTAGCCACAGACAGTCTCAGAAGACTTCTTCCAAGTGGTGTAATTGTCAGTAAAAGTCCTACTGAACACATTTATATCATCCAAGTACACCAGGACGCATGAAAACTTCAGGTCATTCAATATGGCGCTCATGGCCCTTTGGAACATTGCAGGCGCATTGCATAGACCTTGGGACATCCTTGTCAGTTGATACAGCCCTTGTGCGGTAATGATTATGCATTTCTCCTGGTCTTCTGTTGGCAGATTGATTTGCCAATATCCTGATACTAGATCCATTGTTGAGAAATACTTCGCCTCTCCTACTTGATCTAGCGCATTGTAGATTTGTGGTAGTTTATATGAATTCTTCTTTTGTTTTCTTTTTCAGCTTCTGATAATCGATCGCCACCCAATTAGAGCCGTCCTTCTTCTTCACAATTAGTATAGGGCTTGCCCAGGGACTTGATGACGGAACTAGAAGCCCATGCTTCACTAGTTTATTGACTTCTTCTTCCACTACTGCTTTGGTCGTCTTCAACTATCAAATTGGTATCATTCTTAATTGAAAAATTTTTCCCAGTGTTGAATTGTGGATTACACTTATTGTGAATCCCAAGAACGGTCAACATGGGAAAATACTTTTCAATAATTGTTGAATAATTCAAGCACCTCCTCCTGCTGTCTGTCCTTCAGATCATCGAGTTGCTCTTGATTTACCAATATATTAATGCTTTTAGTCACCCCTGACATTAATCCCATTTCATCAAGGATCCCAAAACCGTGGAATTTCCTCAATTCAGCCATCAGGATTAGATGAAAAATGCAATGATATGATTATTTTCAATCTTCCTCAGTTTTTCACTCAAATTCACTAGGAGAACTCGAATTTCTCCATAGCCCAGCATAATTATTCCAGGAGCCATCCAAGGCTCTGATCTGGACTTCTTCCATGGGCTTCCAACTTTTTCATACAGCAGCTCAGTTATCTCCAAAGTCAATTAAACAGTGACTCTGATCTGTGATCACAATGATATTGTTCTCAAATTCTTTATCCTCAGAGGAGTTCCCCAATTTTCAGGATTTCCATCAGCATTTCTCATTTCTTTTAGCCAACTAATTGGTAATGAATTGTGACTATGCCATCATTGTAGATCAGATTGATGAAATTAACCTCCTGGTCAGTGGAGCTTCTCCATCTTTCTGATAAACCAATGGTAACGTCTGACTCAATATGGTTAACGTATTATCCTCAAAGTTACATTTAACTCTGTACTTCTGTAGAAACTCGCTCCAATCAGAATATCGTAGCTTTGGTTAGCCAAAATTATTGCTGGGGCAGATATCACTAAAAATCCAAATTATAATGGCAAAGTGCTATATGCTCCACAGGAAATGGTTGTATTTGACCCAGCTGTCCAATATTCTTTCTTATGTTCTAAATCAGGCGAGATACTCACCTTCTTCACCAGCTTGGTCAAGACAATATTGATAGGCACTCCACAATCAAATATTTCCCACACATGTACTCGATTAACCAGTATATCATTATATTACACTCAGAGTATTATAAAACCATATTTGCTGAGTGTATAGCGGCATTATTTGCCAAATCAAGAGTGTGAATAATTTGTGCCAATAGATCAGAAAACGATTCCTGGATAACGCTAAGGGGGACAGACAGGTTTGCCTCATATAATTTGACCTCAGTCAATTCTTCCAGATTCTCTGCAGCTCAAATTTTGTCTGCTAATTGTTAAGCATATGGCCGAGCAACTTCCTTGATTATTTTGAGGTTGATCCCCTTTGCTCCAGATCTGTTTACTGCATTAAAATCCAAATTGACAACTTGATATAAATAATTCTGCATATCATCATCAACAAACAGATCACTAAAATCAATTTATTCATGTAAAATATCAGGGAAACATGTTTATCTGCAGCTCTAGACTGTTCTCCATCTAGGCCGTGGGCCCTTTTCTTGACTCCTAGCAGTTTTGGACTCTTTTGTATAGATTACATTGATCTTTTCCTTTGTCTTCTTGCATTAAACAGTGAAGTGTCCTTTTCCTCTGCACTGAAAACAGCGTTTTTCCTTCTTGTCGATCCACTTGAACTCCTTAGGCTTATTTCCTGGCATGGCTCAATTATTGGACTATTTAGCACGCTTGGTCCCCTTCATAGTATTTTAATTTCGTCATGGACTTGGTTTGATACTTCTATTAGGGGCATCCAATATAGCTCCTAATATCTTCAAATGATCCAACATCTATGAGGTGGTAATCTCAATAGCAAACATGGAATACATCATTCAGTGTAATTTGCAATAAGGCTGAAGGGCCACTTGCAATGCGATCCATGCATCAAAATCATCCAGTACTTTTTCTTGGACCAAAATCTGCGATTCTTAGTAGAAACAATGGGCAAAACTCGTTAAGGGTTCATCCTTCTGGAATGAGATTCCCAAGAATTCATGTTTGCACTTTGACATATGCGTGGGACTTCTAAATTCTTTCATGATAGCCGCCTTGTCCTCTACGTATGACCATCTGTCCCCCTCTAGATTGGGTAACATTATGTTCTGACAATTGGTGTCCAAACAGTTCATCACCATCAAAGCTTTTTGACAATCACCGTATATGAACATTGTTATGTTAAATAATTAAAAAAAGATGCAGGGGCGCTATCCCAATGCAATGTGGGTAATTTTGGCATAGCTCTAAATTCCTTTGAATTTTTTCTAGCCATCACTCTTGGTTTGGATAGTTGACTGACATGAGGAGTGATTTTAGGAGTCATCTCCAAAATGACTGTGAATGTGGTTGGCATATTTCATGGAATAGTCAACTTCCCAACTGGATATCTTAGGGTCCTTTCTTTGGCATTGGTCACCGCATAGGACTCACATTCACATCTATGAGCCTTCAACTTTTCAACTTACTTCATCAGCCATTATATATCTGCGCTGAATGACCATAATTGAATGTGATCTGCTTCAAGTTCAGTTTTCAGAAAATAAAACTTCTCAAACTAAATCTCCTTTTTTTAATGACGTTACTTTTCCTAGAAACTTATTGCCAAAATTAGAGACATCTTTGACTCCTTCCTCAAGTCTGGTAACTCTCTCCTCCAAGGCAGAAAATTCTCATTGATTGTCAGAATTCAAGGTGTTCTTCTTGATGGTTGCCAACTCTGTTCAGGTATTCTTAACTCATCATTGTATATTATGTACTAGTGTATACTACTCAACTACAACCCCTATAGTGAGCACCAATTGTTAAATTTTAGGGGCTTCGCTGCTCATTCTCAAATAATAACCCCTAGTTGATAGCTGCACAGGTTTGGTTTGTGTACTCTTCATGTTGTCTGATAATGTATAATATTCAATTGATAATAGTATGAAGACTATTATCTGTAGTTGATTAGATAACCAGTTCTGGTACAACGCTCAACATGTACTTCTCCTCAAAATACTCCTGATGTCTTCAGTATGAATTTATACCTTTATCTGCCTAACTTGATCCACTCTCAGATCCTAGTATATGGCCTTTTCTCTGGTGACACAAAGTTGGCAGCAAATCTCATCTAAGCTCAGCTTCTCTTCTAAGGATCCTTGAGCCTTACTCTTTATCCTTCTAAAAAGTCCTTAATTAAAGCACACAAGCACTAATTTCCTGAAGATAAATAGAACTAAAACCAATAATAAATTCTGCTAAAGTCAAAGCTTTTTATTAAAGTGAATTATCAAGGGACCTATAGAGGGAATTCAGTGCCCAACCCTTGGTTGGCGCCTCAGCCATAAAATGGAATCCGTTGCTGTTGAATTTTACTTTTTTGTCTCACCAGCGATGGTCTTCCCCATCCTGATTAGAATTCCTTTGTTGGACATCCTTGAGACCTAAAATGGAAAGATTCAGAAAATATGTCCTTAACGTTTTCCACTCGATCCCAGTGAACCAACCATATTTTACAAATGACCTGATTAGGTAATGGGACTTTTTATCCATTATGGCATGTTGCAAACCAACTGATTGATTTGCTAGTTGCAGGCATCATCACTCACCTTGCAACTTGCTCCTTAAATTCCCAATCAGTTGGTGTTGAAACCTGAATGATTTTAATTGGTACACATGATAGTTAGTCATCAATCAACTATCAGATGCCATCATTTTGTCAGCAACTCTTCTTGACAAGATCTTAAGCATTCACCTGGATCAATCCCCAATGGATCTGATCCTGGCGAATTACCTAAAATGCCTCAAACATTATTAACCCAAAATTGGGGTCAATCAATATACAATTCACTTGCAATAGAGAATTATCCCCTAGCAATTCATGATAATCTAGACTGCTGGAAAGATAGGCAAAAAATCCCAACACCAACAAAAATGTTTACCTCTGCCATTAAACTGCATTTAATTTAATGCCTTGGGGGACACAAATCTTTAAAACATAAATTTTCTATTGGTGTATTACATCTAGAATTGAATGATGTGCTAAAAAATAGCTTTTGTTACCAAGCATGGTCAGTTTAAGTACATGAAAAAGCTTTTTAGATCTACCAGCAACCACACCTACTCCAAAAAGTAATGGATAAACTGATTCACAATAATATCAACCACTGCATCACTGTTTATCTTGACAGTATTACTTCATATTCTCTAAATTTAACCAGTATCTTTTGAATGATTGACTGGATTAGAATGTTCTGATATTTTATAAATTGATATAATAATATTATGTATGAGTTTAAATTATTATATCTAACGCTATATATCATAACTAATATATTCCAAACTACAAGAAAAACTGATGATATATGGCCTCACAATTCCATTTAATAATATCTGACTTAATAACACATTATTGGGGCCTTTTGGAATAACTCAAATTTAGATATAGGTTCAAATGGGTTATGATAATATAATTTCAGTTAGTTATTCAAATTAATTTGGGCGCCTTGCTACCATAGTTCAGAGGATTGAAGACTTAGACCTTTTTGAGAAGCATCATAAGAGGTTATGTCTTAAATCATTATATTTCAGTAAGTCATTGACCACATAGGTGGAGATGGGTGTACAGCAGGAAGCCTCATATGTGGAGAAGAAACTCAAAAACATTTCTTATGAGCCACTGGTAAAGTGGTGGTGCAAATAAAGGAGTTAAGGGCGAAGATGCAGTAGCATCAGAAGTAACCCTATTAAAACACTTAGATTTGACTTAAGAAGGGAGAAAAACTGTAGCTATTAAATAAACTCAATTTTTTATATACTTTTATTTATATTATGTCAAAATGTACTATTTTGATAAGGAAGATAAGAAGTTGGGTATTCATAGGTTAATTATTGACATAAGAGTATAACTTTCAATCAGACTTTGAGGATTTTATATCTAATGGAATACTATTTGTTGGTCAATTGTCTTCTTACAATAGACAACTGAAACTCCATCCTTACCACAAAACGATGAACCTGTCATTTAAAGTAGCAGAAAATATAGTAGCATCTCAAGATAAAAAGACTATATCTAAGGAATTATAGAGGCTAAGCTCAGCGTCATTAGAATCTGACTGGTCCTATGCACTCAAGAACTAGAATTATTAGAATATTCTTACACCTGCAGGATATAAACTGATCCTGAGAAAATTAAGGCCACTATATCCTGGCCCTACCCTAGTAATTCCAGCAAGTGACTTCATTTATTAAGCACTTTCAACTATTACCATTCATCTATACCCATCTAAAGCCAATCACCACCCTTATCAGGAGAGTGTCTGTAACTCTTATGTTCCAGGAGAGGTGATGAGGAATACAAACCCAGATGTCCAGAAAACAAACCACTTGTACAAGAGAGAATAGGGCACTTCAGGAGGTGCTGTAACCTATGTTTTTTAGACCTCCTTAAGGAGGTCTGAAGCAAGGCCAAATAGAAGATTCATCTCGATAAATATGTTATATAGATTCTATTATAGTAGTTAACCAACAATGACTTTTATCTAGCAAAAATGACTATAAGAAAATTGTGGGAAGTGGTCCATTAACTTGTTCTGCATTAGTGAGCAGAATATGGCCAATACTATCATTTTTAAAATTAAAAGTTAGCGTGTACTTCTAGTAAACCTGAACTCAAAGTTTATATTGTAGATGGTTTTTACAAATTGAGAAAATAGTACCTAGGCTAGGACTTAAATCCAAAATTCTTGATCAGATGTAACAACTCATTTTTGTTAACCAATAAACTAAAACAAAGCTATAGATGTAATTGCAGCAACCCTTTCACGCTAATTATAGTACCAATGGGTATACTTGGGCCTTATCTAACGTTAATCTAGGGTACTTTTATAAACTAAGGAGGGCGGCCAAGTTAATCTATCTATCCTAAACGAGATCCTCCTTATCCTTACAATCAGCGACTTAATAACATCATGGAATATGATAACCTTTCTATATCAATTTCTGATGAAAGGGGTACCCTTATATTTTAAGCAACTTAAGAAGCATATCTTTGACAAGCTGAAAGATTGGGGACTCATTTGGCCATGCTTATCTTCCCA
The DNA here is from genome assembly GCA_022478985.1 of Massospora cicadina. Taxonomy (NCBI): domain Eukaryota; kingdom Fungi; phylum Entomophthoromycota; class Entomophthoromycetes; order Entomophthorales; family Entomophthoraceae; genus Massospora; species Massospora cicadina. The sequence continues at coordinate 11,998 of JAKSZP010001709.1, forward strand.
AATTTAAAAGTGCAATATAAAGTTTTCAATGAAGAAAGTGGCATTGACCCTAAACTAGTTCTAACTCAATTGTGAGATTTTAACTAACTGCCCTACAATTATATCTCCATAAAAAGTCCAATATAGTCAAAACCAATAATTCCGACTACTAAAATATAGATACTTGCTATTTTATCTGCCCCCAAAAATTCCTACATCACCTTCTGAACCAAATTGTTACCATCTACATTAAAATTTCTTCCATGTGTTTCATTTTTGACCACACATTTAAGATGATTGACACATCCAATAGTACATAGTTTGATAGGTTCTGATGTGAATTTAATGCACCTACCATTGAATTTGAACTCTTTAGCTGAAAGGCTCCCTCACGTCCCCACAATTACAAATTAAGTGTCAGTGTACCATATGGAATCTAAGGGCCTTTAACAAGCGCTAAGGCGAATCTAACACTCTTTCAAAAAGTTCAAAAATTCCCAAAGGAGTAGTTAGATAAAAATAAAAGAATAAGTGAACTAATTTGTGATAATTTAAGGCCAACTATGTGCTTATCAAGGGGTATATCATCCAAGACGTTCTGAGATTTTACACCCAAAATAGTTGAAGCCCATGCCATCTAGTACTAAAAAAAACAGTTGAAGCCCATGGTGATGATAGGCACTTTAGTAAGCAAGCAACTTATAAATTTCTTTTCTATCCATACTGATGGCCTAATGCTTAATCCAAAGTCTGCAACAATGCCACTACCTGCCAAGTTTTTAGTAGCCAACCCAACCATCATAAACCTCTCAACCCTAACACCACCAAAAAACCATTCAAAATACAGGAAGCAATTTTATGGGGCTATTCCCTATAGACACCAATAGTTTGCAAATATAAACTAGTCGCCATGAGTATTTCATCAGATGGCCTTTGGACAAAGCTATACCCCAAGGCTGATACCCTTAATGCAGTCCATTTACTATATGAAGAAATAATTGCAACCTATGGACCCAGTCACGAATGGCAGATAAAATTGTGAATGGCCTGCCAGTTGGGTTTTGTGAGCACCCAGAAGACAAATCGGAATACCAAGGGAATTGCTGTCTGAGCGACTTGATAAATAAGTGGGAGGTAAGTGAACAGAGGATGACGGCTGGTGGCCACTATAACCACTAACCTGACAAGCAAACAAACAATAGCCCCTGAGGTCCCTGAAAATTCAGAAATGAGGGACACATAGGTACAATGGTGGTTCCAGGATTTGACGAGGGGTCACTAATGATGGATTAGGTGGCAAGGTCATGAAACCTCACCCAGCGGAGAGATAAGGTCTCCAACATCATTGGCACATCTTTCCGTCAGAGAGCGCTGGCAAATTGGAATATACCCAATAGGCCTCTTGTATGATATCCCCATTCAACAAAGTTGGGGACTAGCATGCTGAGCACGGCTATTAGGGCCCAATCATGACGCAACCTGAGAAACATAGTTTAGGGTTGCTGAGGTGAAGAATTCTGGAAAAACCAATAAAGGTAAATTTTTTGGTTGGTAGAGGGCAGTTTATTAAACCCTAAAAGTAAAGATTTAAATGACAACCATACCAGTGAGGGAAAGTTGTCTAAAGGCCTTGGACAAAATAAATAAGGGAAAATGCATAAACAAAGGAGTTATGAGACCAATGTATTTTGGAAGAACAAAATTTACAACTTAACTTGATGCTGAATCAGCCTTCTGTTGGCTATCTGACTTCCACTCAAGTTTCACCACATAACTGTTCTTCCCATCACAATTTCGCTTGGTTCAGCATCTCTTCATTAAGTGGGTAAGTGGAACTTCCTATGTCTAGGGAATGGGGACCCTGTCCCACTGGGTATCAAACGTTTTCTCACATTCAATTTCACTGAATTCAGGTCCCCTATTTTTTAATTTTTTCACCTTATTGGAAAAGCCTGAAATTACTATCAAAGATAGTTTACCAATTGCTTAAGATTTTTTGCCCCCTCAGCAGACCCTGACATCGGAGCTGGAATGACACATTCATTCTCATTCTTTGGCCAGTGTTTTCTTCCCACTGTGACCTCCACACACTTCCTCAATATTCTTGAGAAGCTCACTCATGGTTAAATATGGTGGGGAGGGAGGAGCCCATAAAAAGGGTAGGCTCTCATCCACCATTTGTCCACCACGTGGGTGAGATCACTCTAGGTGACAAGGGAGACAGCTGCCTTTTTGGCCCTTTTTGTAAAAAAAGAAATACCTTACAGTCAAGGCAGAGGGGACTCTCCCCCAGACTTAAGACCCCTCACACTAGCTTTCCTGATAAAAGACAACTTTAATAACCAATTGGTCACCAAAAAAGTTGCTCAATTTAAAAGTAAGCGTGCCATGACCACCCCTTATAATCACAATGCAATGAGTCAGCCAAACATCTCTACTAAACTCTGATACACCCCCTTAAGAAAAGCTATATGGATAATATCATGAATGGTTCAAATCAACACTTACAATACTTTAAGCCCACAACCAAACTCCACATGACCACAGTTGAATGGTTGACTAAACCTAAATTGTCAGATAATTTGATAGGGGAATATTAAAATTAGCTGATGCTAAATTATTATGTATCTTATCAAAATTATCAGTGATTATGGACAAAAGCTATCCTACATATATCTAAAGCTTGGGATTCATATCCTAGAAATTCAACCTAATATTATTTAACTATATGGTACAGGCTTGGTAGCTTTGTTGGTTTAGTCAGACTTATTATAGTTGACTTTTTGACCCAGGATCATGGGCTTTGTTGGTCTTTGTCATAATTGGTTTTTTTAATGTCAATTAAATTTCAATCAAATTTACTAATTAGTGGTATAAATTGTCTTGGTATATGCTACTGTTGCTTGAAAGGAGCAACGGTTTAACTATTTTCAGATGCGTCATAGTAAAAGCTGTCTTGAAATAATTATCAGTAAACACAGACCATGAGGCTGAGCTGAGTTAATGCAGAACCTCAAAATCCTTAAGACCTCCAAAGTCTTCATCATGATCTACTGGCTAAGTGGTGATGTGAGACAAGGTGTCATGGCTAAGTTGTGTTTAACATTAAATCCTATAAATTCTCCTTAATTTTATACAAATAAAAATGATCTTTTTAGAAAAACAAGTTTAGTTTACAAGCTTTTTATATTTAATACTTTTTTGTAGTATTAAGTTGAGAAATTACTTGGGATTGGAAGATCAGCGCAGTGAGCCATTGTACAAGTAAACTACAGGAGAGTAAAGACTTGAATTGTTATTCAGAAGGAGTTTATATCTTAATTACTGTCACCATCTGGTCTATTGTCTCCATACAATAGGCGCTTAAAAACTCAGATTTATCTAAGAAGAAGAACCAGATCATTTAAAGTAGGCCAAATCTTCAACAAGTGGTGCTCATGGCTGGGATGGCAGATGGTGACTACGCCAAATGGGGAGCAACCCAACCAATTATTTATAAACATTACTGGGCCTAATGGGAATACTGATTTGACTATGTTTCAGATTAACTGGAACTATGTACCCATCATTACCAACCTCAATAAAACCATTTCACACAAAGAGCTGGAACATCTTGAACATCAGCTGTTAAGAGGTATCAAATGGGACAAGGGCACATGGACAACAAAAGTAATTCTTTTTATCACTAATGACAGTAAGATGACTTTTGGATGAGATATTTAGCTCATCATCAATTGATTGCTGCTCAAATATAAACCAATTTAATTGGGATAGAAAACATTGCCCACCATTTAATTGAATTTGTACACCCTGCTAACAGAAATTCTCAGATGACCATTGCCCACCATTATGTGGCTATCACTAGGTTTGTAAACTTTTCAGCAATTCCAGCCAGGTGGGCCAAACTTTGAATGAGCAATTGAAAGCTAACTTCGCGAGGTCCATTACAGTCTGGAGGAAAATTATAATCTAGCCACTTGGGCTAATGATTGGGAAGCAGAATTAGCACAAGAGCTAAATGACAGATAACATCCCATCTTTGAAAATTTCTTAGAGGAAAGAGGAGTCATTGAACCTTGGGTTAACAATATCACTCAGACTTCCATTAATGCTTAATAGTTCATGAGGCTCAACTACAAACAAGAAGTGCAATTAAACCATAATGATGAATCTTGTGACCGGTATTGATGACTGAGTGCCCAAATTTCACAGATGAAGGATGATTACATCAAGGAAATTAACTACTGGTGCACAAATTTTGAGGGCCAACGGGAGGAGTATAGAAAAATTTAGGACTCTGTTGATTGGCTAAATTAACAGATCAATAATCTCAATGAGGATTTTACCTCTATCAATGAGTCAAATTAAAATTCTCCATGGAGAAATAAAAAATTGCTTAAAGTCAATTAAGGAAAAGGACCAAGTCATTTCCATCCTGCAACTACAAACTGATAGAATAAATGAGGAAATTGCAAAACTAAAATTAAAAAATTGAAACCATATTAAATTGGGAAAACGAAAACAACAACCAAATCTGAGCATTGGATGACAGGCGTTGCTAGTGTGCCATGAACAATTTGACTAGAAATACTTCTGAATATTATGATGATGAAGCTTCAGAAGTAGCTACTGAAACTGACACTGGCCACGTTGATAAGTGCCTAGCAATGTGGTTGCTTTGCCAAACCAAATTTCTCAACCCATGATGCAGTGCCTCAGCACCCTTATACGCCTGGTTCAAGCCAGCAAAGAAGTGATAACAATACCCATGAGCAGGCAAACAATAATTATAAACTGTCAAACCTGCCTACTTTCAATAAGAATGAAAATGTAGCCACTTTTATCAAACGCTTTGAAATGTCTATGTATGGGGCTAGTGACCACAACAAAGTGGCCACTATGATCAACTTCTTAGATAAGTGAAGCATCAATTTAATTATTCCTGTTTAGATTGTCAACCAGATTATGGCTCTTTTTGATATCAGCTATCATGATTTATTAATCAGGCATCAATGCCAATTAATTTATTTAATCTAAGGGTTTCAACTTTACTTAATTTAATGAATTTGATGGATCACCTTATGTTGGGCACCCTTGCCAACTAAAATTCATCTGGTCCAGCTTTTGAGTTCAGTGGATCCCAGTGGTTTGAGTTAATTACATCAAGCAACATTGACTACTTAACCTTGTTCAACTTTCAAGAGTTCAGTGGATCTCAGCATTTAATTACAACAGGCATCAATTCACCTGATTTACTCAATTGAACCTGCTTCTAATTTTGGTTGTTTCAGTCTCAATTTAGCTCATCAAAATGAGTTCTCAATATCTAACAATTCTCAAAGCATCTGAATAAATTGCCACTAGATAATTAAGGATAATTTAATGGTGCAGCTTCACGTCATGCTCCCCAACCAATTGACTTGAGCTATTTCAATACAATATTTTGGATGACATAGGATTTACTGGCAACTAATGTTGAAAATAAATTTACAACTATAGTTGATTTACAAGGATTTACCAGCAACTAATGCTGAGGATGAATTTACACTATTATTTTATTAATGATTTCAGCGGACAATGCTATGATTTTATATTTATGATTTCCAGATAGCGTTGCTGAAGATTTTCATGCTAGGGTTACTTTCAGATAATGCTGAGGATTTCTGGGATAGATTTTGAGTTGATGGTGAGTTACACCAATGACATTTTATGCGTTCTGGCAAATTATGCCAAAGATGGTTAAGGTTGGAGCCTTACCAATGTATTATACCTTGTGCTACCCCAGAATCCAATATAACCCCAGATTATATGATAATTAGTTGGGTGGGCTGATCAGCTATAAAAGCCCTAACTTTTTATCTAAATATAGATCTACATTTGCCTATTCTTCTCTTTTTTAAGTGATCCATTACTAGAAATCCTGGATAGCAAGAGATCCCCAAGAATTAGATGCTGGGTCAAGCATCTAGGGAGTGGTCAGTGCTATCACTCCCCCCTGTTGCCAATGAAGGCAGCATAGCAAGGGGTCAATAGTCCTCATACTGTTGATCCTGGCACACTAGCTAAGTTCCTAAACCATTGAAAAATGGTAAATTTTTCAACAATGCCTCACTTTAATGAAAACCCAACCTACACTGTAGTCAAAGAGGCCAATCTTTGTGAATTTGGAGGTCCAGAACAAATGTCAACTAGAAAATCCAAATTCATGAATATCATATTTAAGAAAGATGAAACAATTGATTAATTTGTAGATAAATTCTATTGTGAAATGCAAATTCTCCTAGGCGCAAAGGCTACTATTTTTCTAAAGCCAAGCTTGCATTACAACCCTACCAAAATTTGTTAAACATCTTATTACCTGCTTTCATGAAAAACTTTGCAACAGCTGAATTGGTTGATTAGCTGCGCAGATGCTCACAAAAGTATGGCCTATCAACACTGGATACAGATCAGGACATTATACCCATGCAGAAAAACCCTTTGAATACAATAATAAAATTGATAGCGATTTTTCTGGCAAAACTGAGCCAACTGAAAATACAAGAGCCCTACGCCCATTTAATGAGATTACTTGCTACAACTGCAACTGTAAAGGGCACTTTGCTTCCAGATGCCATCAGCATAGTGTCAATGTAGTCCTTATGGATAACGTGCAGAAGGTGGGAAAAGAGCAAGCACAATAGATGCAGGATAATATATTATGCTGGAAATGCCTATCTCACCTGACTACAAGAGCGCAGGCCATGGGCCTTGCTTACCAATCTAACAAAGTCTATTATAATACCAAATGAAGATTCAATGAATATACATGCGGTGACTCACTCTTAGAGTAAGGTTGTCATATCTGAAGCCTCTGAAGTGGTTGCTAAACCATATGCTAGACAAATACTTGAGAATATCTTGGCTGAAGGGCCAAGCAATGCAGCAGATACCCCAAGCTTAAAGGGGGTGAATATAGCTATGCCAATTGACGCATTCATCAATGAATGTCCTAGCATTGGAAATGTCTTGAAGCATGATATTAACTTTTTGGATCCTTACCATATCCACTTAGTAAGCTCTATTGATTATTAAAAAAGAGAATAAGAATAATGTAAAAATAAAAAAGCAAAAATAAATAAATATATAAATAAATAAATAAAAAATATATTGAAAAATAATAAAGTTTATAAAAATGAAAAAAACTATCAACCTTTTCCAAATAAATAAAAAATGAAAAAAATTAATAACAGTTAAAGTAAATAAGCTTAATTTATGAACTCTGAAGCATCGTTGCCCCTAGGGCTAATGACCCTTCTCTGAGAGGGGGAGGAGAGTGAGATTGAAGCCAAGGGGCCAGTTTGGTTTGCCAAGGATTGCTGGAGTTGCAGCGAGCCTAGAAGTTGAACTTTTGGGAACCATCAAAACATAGCTGGTTAAACCAGCCTGAGAAACCAAAGGAAAACTCCTGAGTAGCTATAACATGCAGCATGGAAGTGCTGGATTTTAAGAAGACAAGTTTTATCAGGGCTGAGAGGCTATTAACATAACACTCATATTCTGAAGGTTGAAAAAAATTGGATATTGTGATCAAGGAAAAATAATATCCCCAAATTTTGTCTAGTTAAGGTTGGGGAAGCGCTAAATGGTTGGCAGGACTAAATTGTTGGGTAATTCAATAGGGGAAGTAATAATACTAGCTGATGTTAAAATATCATGTATCATATCAAAATTATCAATGATTATGGACCAAAGGTATCCTAAGTATATCCAAAGCTTAGGGTTTGCAGCCTAGCAATTCCATATAAAAATATTTGACTAGATGACACAATCTGGAGGCTTTGTTAGTTAAGTTGGAGTTGATAATAGTCTACTCAATGACTCAGGCTAGTGGGCTTTATTAGTCTATATCAAAATTAGTTTTTTTAATGTCAATTAAATTTTAATCAAAATTTACTAATTAGTGGTATGAATCATCTTTGTATATGCTACCATTGCTCAAGAGGAGTGACAGTTTAGCTATTTTCAGATGCATCAGAGGAAACGCTGTCTTGAAATAATTATCAGTAAACACAGACCATGAGGATGAGCTGAATTACTGCAGAGCCTCATAATTTGTAGACCCTCAGAAGCCTTCATTGTGATTCACTGGCTAAGTGACAATGTGAGGTGAGGTGTCATGGGTAAGGTGTGGGTAACATCAAACCTTATGAGTTTTTAATTTTATACAAATAAAAAATGATCTTTTAGCAAAACAAATTGATAGTTTACAAGCTTTTTATATTTAATCCTTTTTCATTGTATTAAGTTGAGGAATTACTTAAGATTGGGAAGATCAGGGCAGTGAGCCATTGTATAAGTAAATGACAGGAGAGTACAGCCTTGAAGTGTTATTCAGAAGGAGTTTATATATTAATTACTGTCACCATCTGGTTTAAGTCTCCATACAATAGGCACTTATAGGCACTTGAAACTTCAATTTATCTAATAAGAAGGGCCAGATCATTTAAAGTAGGCCAAAACTTTAACAACCACTTAAAATATCCATTGTAAACTCCAACTTTGTATCAAGTATCACTATAACCTAATCATCCATAATTTGGAAACCAGGATTTAAGATGATCAAATCATAACAAAGGTTGACTTAATGACCACTGCCAACCAAGTTTGATTCTGGTAGATATACTTTGGGTGGGGACAATTATGACTGCATTGTTGTTGTGCACCAATACCCCAAACTGAGATAGCAAATAGCAAGGTGGTCCATGGAGGTCCTGGCCTACTATATACTGCATGTGGAGGGTTTCCAGGGTTTATCCTCCTTTCCCATCGATTCAATTTTCCCTTAATTGGTGTGATATCATCCCCTGGTTGGCCCACCTTAAATAAAAATTTAAAATTTAAAATTTAAAAATTTAATCATAACAAAGGCAAAAGGGTGGTTAGCTGAGCGGGTAAAACTGCTTCCACCCCTAGTGCAGGTTTTGAGTTTGAAACCTGTACTGGCTAGAAAATATTCTCGGTGTGGTATATTTGTCCCAAGGTCGACCCACCTCGAATAAATTAATCATAACAAAGGCTCCTGAGGCCTCCCAATAACAGGTGAAGTAAATTAAAACTTGGTATGATTACCAGCTTAAAAATGTACTAACCTTGCTTCAGGGGATCTTGGCCCAACCTTATGAAATGGGTTGTATAACTTAAAATCTTAAAAGCTCAACCTCACTTTAAAGGAATCTGAGTTACCAAAATATTAAACCTATGGGGGAATGCCACCTTGGAAACCCATGATGGAATTCCTTACCAGACCAAATCGGGTGAAACTGCCACGAATTTTAAAACTCTTTCATGCTTATTATAGGATGGATAGGTTGGGAAGTTTGGTCAGATAGGGGCGCTAAAAAATTTTATTGATGCTCATATTGGATGCATTATAATTTCATTTTTGTCCAGGGTAAACCTAACTTAAAAAGGGTAAACCTTTGGGGTAAAGGCTAACCTTCCACCCTCCATTATCACCCCTATGAAATACCTGAAATGACCATCTAGTACTAAAAAAAGAAATACCTGAAATGAAAATTACTATCACCCAACCACCTAGTGCTAAAAAAGAAAATTACCATCACCCAAACTTATCGATTTGGAGGGGTTTTTGGTGCTACCCACCTATAAATCCGCTCGGATTTAATTCCATAAGCCTCCTAGGTCGATTGGATAAAAGTAACGGATGATACGCTTTAACTGGGTGGTTAAATTATTTAGAGGCTCAAGTTTTATATACTGGGTTTTACTGGCCAATTTGCATTCATCACAGTCAATTTCACATCCATTACAGGCCAATTCACATTCATTACAGTCTTTTTCATATCCATTCAGGCCAATTTATATATTTTACATTGTTTTTAATATGTAAAGATGCGAAACTCAATGAAAAATTTATGAATTGGCCTGTAATGGATGCAAAATTGATTGTAATAGATGCGAATCGGCTTATAATGGATATGGAATTGATCGTAGAAGACGCAAATTGGCCTGTAATGGATATGAATTGGTTTATAAAACTGTAGGATAATTGGCTCCTATGATTAAACCTTATTCCGCTTATCTCCCTTTAGCCCCTATTAAGATTAGGTGAGCGCCCTAAATCATAGATACTTCTTTTAAAGTTACACTACACCTCGTATAAGCTCTTTAAGCCATTTTGTTAGCATCTAAACTTACATGGGGTGATATAGCTTTAGGCTTATGCCAGGTTGGTTCATCCAAACCTACCCCATCTTTACCCCAAATAACTTTTAGAGATTGGTTCGATAATCATGAAGATTAACCTGATCAGATTCGACGAAAGTAAAAGTAGGAGAGCTAATGGCACCTTCAATTTTTCAAGGTTGAAAAGGGGGAGTCCAACCTATGAAGTCATTTTTAAATTAACCTCAACTCGTTTAGGGTCCCAACTTCTAACCCATCCAATCTACAGCCTCCAAGGCTCATCCAAGTTTACGCCTCTCACCCAGTTGATAGGTGTGCGGTTGTTGATCCTAATGATGAGGGTCTAGCCTTATAGCTGAGTAAATTAAATCCGATCGATTATTGGTTATCGCACCCACCCCTTATCGGATTAATGGGTAGGCTAGCGACCCTTTGGATCGGCGTTGAATGAAGCCTATCGTTCAATTTAACTCGGTTTAAAGTTTGAATTATAACGGTATGCCGATGGGGATGGAAATCAAAGGTGGGGTTAATATCAAGTTATATACCACCAAACAGTTAGATTGGATCGTACGGTAGTGGTGGACGAGCAACCTTTAAAGGATACGGTCATGACCCTCCCTATAAGTTATAACTCATGAGATGGTAATAGCTTGGAGGGTACGGCCCAGGTCGCGCGGTCGTTACCTTTTAAAACCTAGCTGTAAGCTTCTTATGGGGTATGGATTAACTTTTTACTGAGGGTAGATTTGCCCCCAAGTATTGATTATAGTTTAAAGGGTAGATGGTGTACGCCGAGTGGGGGTTATGCCTTTGGGTAGAATCTGATGGGTGGTTCGGGTATCGAAACCAATCCACTTGGCCAATTATACTGGGGGATCGAAGTTAACGGAACGGCGAAAAGTGTGCGTTAGGGAGATCAAGCAAGTACCCTTTGGTGAAGCAAGGGGGTTTTAAGGTAAAGTATTAAATAGTTGATACGCGGGTGGGTTTAGGGAAGCGTTAAGCTGTTAAAGTTGGGTAAACAAAGGGGGAAGTGGGGGTGAGAGAGGGTTGGGGTATAAAGTCGGATGGGTTCCGATTCGGTAGGGTGGGAATAAGGTTGGGGTTCATAAAGGCTTATGGTTACGGAAGTTAGTTTTAATTTTAGGGGGGAATGGTTAATTACGGGGAGGAGTTTAGCCGGTCCGGGGTGAGGGTGAGATGGATGGTATGGCAACGGGATGCGCCGTTGGCGGGGTCGTACCCGCCGTGGAGCAACTCGTCAAACGAGGTCCCCTTCACCAAGCTCTTGATCCTCTCGCGAGCCTCGAGGTCGTCGTACGAGCACATTATGTGGCGGGTGCCGTCACGCATGGTGGCGGTGTGGAGGGAGTCGAGCGGCAGCTGCATCATGTCGGACCAGTCCACCGCGGCGTCCAACTCGACCGACTCCTTAATTATCTTCTCCCGCTTCGCAACTTCGAACGCGTTGCGGCAGACGGGTTTCCTACAGCACCACGTGCTCGGTTTGAGCAGCTTGAAGTGGCTTACGGCCGGTTTTCCATCCCGCCTCGATTTGTAATTTTCCCTCACCAGCAGGGAGTGGGTCGAGAAGGTACCGTCGTAATGGATGAAGCGAAGGATGGCACGGTATGGCATCTTGCACTCAATTACCACCCACCCACCTTATATGCCGCCCCCTCGGGTGCCATGTCGGCCCAACTTATTCCTGATCAGCCTGAACTTAACCAATCACAATTGATCAAACTTAGATCAACCAATCAAACCCAACTAACCTCCATTACGGGAAGCCAGGTTGAAGGGTATAGGATAGAACCACATCAACAACCAGTTGCCTTTTAAGTGACCTATGCAATCAAAACTAGGTCGATTAACTTAAAGCGATACTGATTGTCATATTAAAATTACGGAGCTGAACTGGGGCTAAAATGGTATAGCTAAAACGTTTATTAGACATGGATGTGCGAAAAACCTCATTCCCACTCCCTGGGATACCCAAATCGAGCTCCAATCTGATTTTGGAGCCAAGGTGGATGGCCGATGGTTGGGAAATGATGAATCTAGGCCCTTGGATTAGTAACCCATTGGTAACCCATTGGGATGGGTTGTAGTAGTTGGTAAATACATCTATACCCTCAACTCTGGTTTCATTAAATTTTCCCACACCTGACCAAATCTATAGCTTGATGCAGCTAACGTTAGCTCGTTATTTTACCCGCACAGTAGGATGGTTGATCGGTGTAAAGATAAAACCTTATTAAGTTACATACAGTGCTTCAATTTGTACCCAAAGCTAAGCTGTAAAGTGTATCTAAAGACCGATCCAATCACATCCATTAAGCTCACTACCCTTTACAAATTCATTAACTTTTATATATACCAGGTTAGTTGCACACACTGTAACTTCAAGCTATGGTGGGGTAAAATGCTGTACCAGGTTCAAAACCTGTTCTGGCTAGGATGAATATAATTTCCTCCATCCCCTCTTATCATTATTCAATTAATGATATAGAGTTAAAAAATAACTTGTACATACAAGTTTGAAACCAACCTTAAATTTATCGGAAGCCATATCAACCGATGAGCCTTATCTTGACCCACCTAAATTAAATATGTGCAACCTATCCATTATTATTCAAATAATCGATGTGGTTGAGTATAATCAACTAACCTATGAAAATCTATCAAGTTAGCCACTTGAATCCATCTTTACTATCACATAGGGTTTAACCTTTAATCTGAACTTTCTAGCCTTACAATCTCCAAACTGGAAATATCCCAATTATCCACCTACCTTCTATTATCTAAATTGGAGCATCTTAATTACCCACCTAACTTTTAATATCCAAATTGGAGGCTTCTTAATTATCCAATATTTTTAATCCAAATTGGAACTTTTTATCATTACCTCAATATCCAACTGGATCTCCATCTTGAAACTGTCTACCCCATCACCCCATAGGTAGAAAGCTAACCCTCAGTGAAGTCAATTTCAATCCCACCCAAAACTATAGTTTATCCGAGGTAAGCTGAATTCCACCTAAAGTTATCCGTTGAAGGGTTTGGAACCTGATTATATAACCCTCGGTGGCATCAGTAAAATATCCAAATCAGGTTTCCAATCGAGATAGCACTCTCAACCCAAATATTGACTTTGGTAAAGTTCAACCGTAACCTTATAGACCAGTTGGTAATCGATTGGCTAAGCTTTGTAATGACATGAATTGAAATGGCTAGAATTTGGGTCAAGTTGAATATCTGCCAGAACTTTCCAACTTGAATTATTTAGAGGACATGATGGTATATTTTTGATATGATTATTAATCAGATTACACTTAAACTTATTATTCATGGTACCCGTAGCTGGTTAAATGGTACGCCCCAATTATCTTAACTAGACGGTTGGTAAAGTTTATGATTAAAAATCTTTCCCCCACCAATCCCCAGTTGATCCTCACCATGAAGGGTCCAATTCTAACTACCGGTCATCCATATATTTCGTACCCTTATCCATCATCGATCCTATAACTTCATCTTAATAGTACCCTTTATCCTTTAGTTAAAATATTAAATTAAAAAGGGAGCGAATCAGTTTACTGAACTACCAGTTAGGCTATCAGATATCTGTGGCTAAAGAATGATTGCAAGTTTTACCTTGTGGTAAAAAGCTTAAGTGCAGGATATATGCCTTAGGGCTGGAGGTTGAAACTTAACCTTTGGTTATTAATATTATGATGATACCATGACAGCGTTTTGTCATTTAGCTTCTAAAATTTATAATCGGGATGGTTAGATTACTTAATAGTTGGATTAGCCTAATTAAAACGGTGGTTGATAGCAAGCAATTAGCCGATAGATAAATTTAGATCTATTGGATTTAATTAGCCGATAGATAAATTTAGATCTATTGGATTTAGATTGAATCAGGTAGCGTTTGGTTGTGGTGGCCTAAAAATTCACCTTATATAAAATCATTATATATACAAGTACTTTTTTAACCTCTCCTCCTAAACTACTTACCGATCTCAAATAAACTTGACACAGATATTCTATGCTATATATAATTAATCAGTTGATCTAATTGGTCCAATGTTTCAGGTATAAGGTTAGTAGCCTTTAACCTACTTGGTATTTAATCTTTAGTAGGATTATTGGTCAAGTATAGTAACTACTGATACCTATCTATATTATCTCATTTTATCTATTTGGCTGATTTTATTGGTCATTCTATGCTAAATTTAAATTTTATTCGACGTGGGCCGACCTGGGGACGATACCGCACCGATTAAGGGGAAAATCGAATGAATGAGAAAGGAGGATAAAATCCGGAAAACCTCCATGCGCGGCGTATGATAGGCCAGGAACTCCATAGACTGCCTTTGCTATTTGCTATCTCGGTTCGGGGCATTGGTGCGCAACGCCAACATCTACGCTAAATTTACTGATCAACTACAATAATCATTTTATTAAATCTAGTTGATTTTATTGGTCAATCTATGCTTAATTTACTGATTGCCAACTAAAATAATCCATTTTAGATCTAGTTGATTTTGCTGGTCAATCTATGGTAAATTTACTGTTTGCCATCTACAATAATTCATATTTTAATCTGGTTGATTTTATTGGTTAATCTATGGTAAATTTACTGTTTGCCATCTACAATAATTTATATTTTAATCTGATTGATTTTATTGTTTAATCTATGGAAAACTTGCTATTTGCCATCTAAATTAATCATTTTAGTAAACAAATTAATTTTATTGGCTAATTTATAGTAAATTTACTGATTAGCATCTATGATAATTTATTTTATTTTTCTGGTTGATTTTATTAGTCAAATTATGCAAAGATGATAGCCATTTCTAATGATTTAAGCTCATCATGCTATAATCTCATACTTGCCTAAATTTTGAACATACCCCACCATAGGACATTATCATGTCAAAAATCTTTCCCAGAAATTATTTGAGAATGGTACAGTTGTCAGATGGCTTAAATTTCTCCAAAGTGAAATTTTTAAAGGCTTTACCCATCAAGCTGATCTACCCCCTGAGAGTTATTAAGTTAATTTAATCAATTTTATTGCGGGAAGAGAATTAAGTCAATGCCCTTAAAAACATCCATAGACCAAGGTTATTTTATTAGCATGCAATGGTTGCTTTCCCCAGGTAGATATCTTACCTTTAACCCATAGTTATTATCTGACCTTGATGGTTCAGAACCCCAAAGCTTTAAACTTTTGTAAGATACACCTTACCCCAGCCAATATAGATCTTATTGTGCTGATACAAAATTTATCCTCCAATCATCCTAGATTATTATATCAAAGAGCATAGTTGAAGGCTTAGAAACCATATCCATGCTATGCATATATCAGGATATTTGAATGATGGTACCCTACTTGGATGAATGTTATAGTCAAATCAAACTGATTTGAAATTAATCATATAAGAGTTATAACCACCACCTTATTAATATAGTTACATCCTTTTTAATTGGGCAGCTGTATTACAGCTGTTATATTAGGATACCTGTAATCCATATCATCTCAAATAGATTAATGTAGCTTACATCCTCATACTTAAGTACTTTTTAATTCATTTGAGGCTGAAGGACCAGGGTACCAGCACTGCCAAAGAAAAATATGAAAAAAGAGGATATGCACAGAAGCCATGAATCTCTAGGACAGTAGTCTATCCAACCCCATCCCTGTAATCAGATTAGGGGGTCTAGAACAAGGGGACAAGACTGGAGGGTCTATCCTTCACCATCCCTGTAATCAGGGTAGGAGGTGTCAAGATTCTGATATGACTGGACTATAAGCCCCAAATAGCTATGATGGATTGGCTATATTCCCCCAAAAACGATGGCTAGTGTACAAATATTTGGGCACCTTTGATAGGCAATATTGGGTCAGGAAGGATAATTGTTGAATCACCTCCAAATAAGGGGATAAGGTGTTGTTGATATATGATAAATATTTGATAAGTTGCCTCAATGAAGGCAAGAGTGAATTTGAAAATAGTATACACTTCCAGAGCCAATGAGGATACAATAGAACCAAATAGTCTAAGCCAAAGGAGTGGTATTATAGAATTTCAGTGATATATAAGTGAGATGATTGGAGAGAGAGGAGGATTTTAAATTTTTATTTGAGGTGGGCTGACCTGGGGATGATACCGCACCAATTAGGGAAGTGAAGAAAATGGGAAAGGAGGATAAAACCTGGAAAACCTCCATGCATGGCGTATGATAGGCCAGGAACTCCATGGACCGCCTTTGCTATTCGCTATCTCAGTTTGGGGCATTGGTGTGCAAAACCAACACAGTCAAAATTGTCCCCTACCCAAAGTCCATTACCAGGATTGAACTCAGGAGGCAGTGGAGAGAGGAGGATTGTTAGTAGAAAAAAATTGAGCGGAGCAGAGAGTATCTGCTGAAAAATATAAGTTTGATAAAGAGGTGAAATTGGAGCAATTGCTTCATATTTTATTATATTTAATAAATGTCTCTGATGACCAGCAATCTCCATATCATCTGTCCAACTGCTCAGTGGGTCAACCCTGCACAAACTCTTCCCGCGCATAGCAAGTATATTGCCAAAATTATAACAGGGGGTCTAGGACATGGAGACATGGCTTGAGAATCTATCCAACACCATCTCTGTAATCAGGGTAGAAGGTCTAGGAAAAGAGGACAAGACTGGAGGGTCCTGGGGTGATGTACCATTTTGTATAAATAAGAACAAGTGCCAACTTCCAGGAACCTGATAGTCCTCCATGACTTAACCTGTGACGCTAGATTCTAGGCATGGATCCAAAGAATCAACCCTGAAAGTTACAAGTTAGATGACAATGGAACTTCATCAGTGCTTCAGCCTTAAAAGGGGATACCTGGTTGATAGCTTTTTAAATGATGGTATGGATGGACCACAATACTGTGGCTGCTATCTGGGCTCAGAGTGGAGGGAAGTTGGAGAAAGCACCCTCATGGCAAATGGATAACAGGTAGTTTAGAATGTACCAGGTGTAGGAATATGGATAGATGGGAAACTTCCATCTAATTACCTTGGATGTGGGATACCCCTCTGTTGGTATTTTAACCAGATGAATCCTTCCAATAGTATTTGAATTAGGGGTTTTGTTTAGTTGGGTGTAATTGCCAGCTAATCGCCTAGTTTGATGCTATTTAATGTTATATTTTATTGAGTTTAGGTTCAGCAGAAGCTGCGTTCACTGCTGAAATTCCATCCAAAGGTCGTTGTGGGAGTTTCCAGCGGAAAGCTGATGAATCTGTTATGACCTGTCTGAAATGGTTCCATCATCCAATTTGGAGCACTGGCAACTCATGTTGAGGATGCTCAAATTCCTATTTATTTACAAATTTATATATGATCAATCAGCGACTTATGCTGAGGATGGATTGACATAATTTATATTTGGTGATCAGTGAGCAGATCTAAGAGGGAATCACTATGAGTATGAATGAAGAAAGTTTATGATCTAATAAAGAGTTTGGGATCAAGAGGCCGATGGATTTCTGGCAGATGATTGGCCAAAGAGCACTTGGGCGCAGTAGCCCTGAAAGTAGTATAAATAGTCATTCATTCCCTTTTAATAAACATCTCTCTTTCACCCATCTTTTCCTATTTGTTTGAAGTAGCAAGAGCCACTAGAGTAGGGAAGGTGGGACAGGGGATCCCCAATAGGCGTGGGTGATCATGCCTGGAGTGGACGGCGCTGCCAGCTCCCATAACTCCTCTCTATGAGGAACCAGCGGGAACCTGGCCAGCTGGCTACCAGCGGATGAGCTGACATGCTGCCAACCCTAGCGGGGTGCAGCGCAGGAGGTGCCATAGCCACCCAAGAAGGGGGATGGACTTGCTGGGGCATGCCCAGATGGGTTGGTGAAGGGTCACAAGGGTGGGGCAGCGCGGAAGTGCCTGAGCCGCCCAGGAAGGGGGCAGGACTTGCCAGGGCACACGCCAAGGACTCCTGGGGCTAAAAGCGAAGCTGTTGGTGGTTAGTTGGTAGGTTGGACGCAGGACTTATAGTGGTTGGTACACCAATGAAGGCAAAATAGAAAAGGGCCACCAGTCCTCATACTGGTTGGCCTGGCACACTAGCAGAGCCCATGGTCAATTTTGCGACATTGGTTCTCACTACAGGGGGCTTCGCTGGTGGGCTGCTTGAGTAGTTGGAGGTTTTGGTTACAGAGTGCTAGAAGCCACTGGTTAATACCAGCACTCCTTTAAGAGGGCACTGGGAGGTATTGACCCACCATCAGGGTGGGTCACAAAAAAGGATATCATCTGGTTAAGGGGAGGGAAATGTTGGGATTTTAACCAGATGAATCCTTCTGATAGTATTCAAATTAGGGGTTTTGGTTAGTCAGGTATAATTGCCAGCTAATTGCCTAGTTTGATACAAATTTAATGTTATATGTTTAATTGAGTTTAGGTTTGACGGAAGCTATGTTCACTTCCAAAATGCCATCTGAAGGTCGTTGTGGGAGTTTCCAGTGGAAATCTGATGAATCTGTTATGACTTGTCTGAAATGGTTCCATCATCCAATTTGGAGCACTGGCAACTCATGCTGAGGATGCTCAAATTCCTATTTATTTACAAATTTATATACAATCGACCAGCAACTTATGCTGAGGATGGATTGACCTAATTTATATTTGGTGAACAGTGAGAAGATCTAAGAGAAAATCGCTATGAGTTTGAATGAATAAAGTTTATGATCTGATAGAGAGTTTGGGATCAAGAGGCTGATGGGATTTCTGGCAGATGATTGGACAAAGAGCACTGGGCGCAGTAGCCCTGAAAGTAGTATAAATAGTCATTCATTCCCTTTTAATAACCATATCTCTTTCACCCATCTTTTCCTATTTGTTTGAAGTAGCAAGAGCCACTAGAGTAGGGAAGGTGGGACAGGGGATCCCCAATAAGCGTGGGTGATTATGCCTGGAGTGGCCGGCGCTGCCAGCTCCCATACCTCCTCTCTATGAGGAACCAGCGGGAACCTGGCCAGCTGGCTACCAGCGGATGAGCTGATATGCCACCAACCCTAGCAGAGTGTAGCGTGGGAGGTGCCATAGCTGCCCAAGAAGGGGGATGGACTTGCAGGGGCATGCCCAGATGGGTTGGTGAAGGATTGCGATGGTGGGGTAGCGTGGAAGTGCCTGAGCTGCGCAGGAAGAGGGCAGGACTTGCTGGGGCACACGCCGAGGATGCCTGGGGCTAAAAGCAAAGCTGTTGGTGGTTAGTTGGTAGGTTGGACGCAGGACTTATAGTGGTTGGTACGCCAATGAAGGCGAAATAGCAAAGGGCCACCAGTCTACTAGTTGGTCTGGCACACTAGCAGAGCCCAAGGTTGATTTCGTGACACCCTCTATTTGGTGGACAAGAGTATTATGGCTACCACAAACTGGACAAAGGCGGACAATGGCGTTAGATCTATAAAATGTCCTATATGACCCTGTAAGGCACTTCAATATGTGAGCTCTAGTTTTAAGTTGGAGTAAGGAATGATGAATATACGCCCATGTCTTTTTCTGACCCTGTGGAAAGTAAGGTTTATCTAACTAATATAACAAATCAATTCTTGCTAGAGTGACCTTGCTCCTAAGGTGGTTAATGGTGGGTCACTAACATGTTACCAAAAAGTTGGAAGTAGGTTGGGTTTAAGTTGGCCATATTCTGGAGCTGCGCCAAAGGGTTTTTGCACAGGGTTCAGCCTACTGAGCAATAGGACCAACAATATGATGATCATCGTCCATAAAACAACAGAATAAGCTTTAATAAATATGGAGCACTTTCTCTCACAACTCTCTTTTTACTAATATAATAAATACAGCAGATCCTTGCTGTTCCACTCACTCTAAACTATTAACAACCTCTTTTCTCAATTATATCATCTCACTTATATCTAGTGACTTTGGATGATACTATTTTCTCAGCTTAGTAACTCAGCTTTCCATATCTCATTGGTTCTGGCAATACTTCATTCATTAAATTCACAATCGCCTAATTCAAGGCAATTTACCACTATTCATTGTACATCAATACCTCCTAATCACCTCATATGGAAGTGATTCAATAACCATCTATTCTTATTTGATATCGCCCCATCTCAAGGCGCTTTAAAATCATAACTCATAATCAAGCTTGGCATATTATACCCATTCCACCAAACTGATTTAGGGTTTATCATCCAATCATATCAGAATTGCAACATTGGGTTTGCCCCTTACAGTGTTTTGTGCAGTTCAATACACTGTAAGCTCCAAAAATGTTTAATAACCCATAGAATACCTTTTGAATGTGGTTGGGTGCAGTGGAGGCCTTCTTCTTTGGGATGAGAGGCAGGATACCCCATCAAGTAATAGATGTGGTAGGAATTGCCAGCCTCAAAGCTCATGCAAAGTTGCCTTTGTCAGACAATTAGAGGGTTGACTAATTAGTAAAATTGCTCCATCGTTGAATACTTTAAAATTACTAAAAAGTCCTTGACCAATTCTCAGCGATATTTGTGTGGTTCAGAGTAATAATTTTACTCCACATATGCAGTTGAATAGGGCACTTTAAGATAAAGGGGTTGCTTTCAAACTCTGAAAAATTAAGCAAACTGACCCTAAAGTCCGCCCTTATGCCAGCTTAATTTATTACAACTTCCTAAGGGAAACCAACCCTCTTTTATACCTGAAGGGGTTTTGGGGGAATGAATTATTTTCTTAACCAATCATCACCTAAGAGCTCTGGTAATTTTCCAAACAGAAAAGATGCCTAAGATGGCTAATTGGAGTGATTACATTATAATGCTACCCCATGATTATTTCATTACAGCTACTGATTCAATATCTAAGTTCAAGCTTTAATGAGATGGAAAACTTCTTGAGGGCGGTGATAGGCTAAATCCTCATTTAGCCAAATTGAGATCTCCCCACCTAACTTGAAAACCCTCAAATCTCACCATTTGTCTAAAAGTAGTGTGAATACTATGAGGCACTAATTTAATAGGGGTTCTCACTTTATGATCCTTAAGTAATTATAAAAACAAAATTATATAAAAATTCTCATTGTGGTAACAATATTACCCTTTACAAAAATTAAACAGTTATCAAGAGTTTTGTTACTCCTGCGACTGCTCTATTGTCAAAATCCTGTGCAAACAGCACCTTTGGGCCCCTAACAGCGCCAGTATCACAACAGCCTTCTGATGCGGTTACCAATGGTTTTATGGTTGGGTAGAACTAGTTACCCAGACAATCTTTAGCTTAATATATGGGTGGTAGGGTATTTTCTAAGACCCATGCCACCTGGGAAGCTTGGGCCAAAGAGCTTATCAATCTTTTGAGTGTCCTTTGACCATCCCCAAATCTAGGGTTTTATACCCCTTAGTGGGCCAAAAGTCAGTAGAAGATGGGATGGCATGAGCGTTTTATCCTACTTTTGAAAGTATCAGGGTGTTTGATGATACAACTTTCCTCACAAGCATTGTTGAACAGCCATGAAGGCTGGATGCGCAGTTTGAGATACTAGGAAGGAGTTTAATCTCTATAACAATAGGCATGTATACAACAGAGTCCAGACATACACCTAAGTGGTGAACGGGTTGATTAGAAGGGGTTGTCTGTTATGGGATGAATGACCTTATTCCTGAAGGTTGGTGAGATGTCTCATTAATCCAATGAAGATGGTGCTTCCCAAGGAGTATAAACAAAGTATTGTGTCAATTATTCTTGGCACTACATATGTGTAATACTTGACTGATGATCTTTTCAAAGAGTGAGCGTCTGATGGGTTGAAACACCCACCACACAATCATCTCCAGATGACAATAAAATAAGAGGATTCTGATCTGGAGAGGCAATGCCTTTCAGGGTTAGATCTATGATATGAAGAACTGTATACTGACCCAAGTTGCACAGCAAAGGGATAAGTGATTCACCCTGTTTTAAACCGCGCTGTGAGACAATGGTTCAGTAGCAAACCCTGAGCCACAAATGGCCATGGTAGCTAACTCAGTTTAAAAAACACCAAGTGAATAAAACGAGGTGGAAGGAGGAAAGACTAGATATTTGCCTTGTTGAATTTGGACCTTAGGTGTCAGATCTTGAGTGCACAGGTAATATGCTCAAACTATAAGGTACTGTTAGATGTAATGACTGTAAAAAATACTTGCACAAATTACAATTTTCAGTAAGAGGAATTTTTTATTAGAAATAATAATGAGGATAATGTATTATCTAGTACTACCAAAAGCTCAATGATCACTTTGCTATCCATTATTTGCAATAGATTTTCTTCAGCAACGTAGGAAAAAGTTCCCTTTACCATTTGAATTCAGCCAAGATATGCCCAATCAATTAGTGTTACTTTTTTTAGTACTAGATGGTCCCAACCTGAGGGGGAATCCATTAGTGTTACTATTGGTGAATTTTATGTAACTTAAGCAGCACTCAAAAGTGATAGACTACTAAAGTAATAATCTAAATTAGGCTAAGGGAGTAAATTGCTTGGGCACAGGTATTTCCATTATAGTTGCAATCAACTAATTGCAATTGAGGCTCTGGTGGTTGGCCATCATGAAAACGTAAATCCATATACCAAATATCTTATGCCATCATGGGGGACAAAACAGAAGTTAGGGATATATATAAATAAGAGCAGATGTAAAGAGACTAGGCCAGGAGCCAAGGCAATCATTAGATTGATATGGAAGAATATGCACTTCTGGGTTATTGGAATTGATCCTCCATAAACTTATAACTACAGCGCTGATGCAAAATCGCTAAAATTAATCAAATACTTTGGCAACCCCATAAAAAACAAGAGCCACGCGCTTAAATGCTTCATAAGCAATTGAAACATTTTTCTATTATTAATTAATTATAAAAATTTAAAATAATAATGAACTAACTAATGATTGTTTGAACCACTTGCAAATCTTCTCCAGATTGACCAAACATTATGTAATAATGATAAGCGGGGGTCAAATAGGTTATTGAGAGCTAGAGGCTGGAGGGCTAAGTGTGGGTAATGCTTATTTAGGAACTTAGCATGCACTAAATTGATAAGATGGCCCTCGATTGGATCCTTTAAAGTATAATCATCTGTATATGTCTTCTCTATGATCTTAAAGGGTCCTTTTAAAATGTGCTAGTTTTCTTGTCCATCCAAATCCATGGTTGTCATAATGCCAGAAAAATTCCTCTATGCCAAAAAAGTAAGGTCAAGCAGTATTTGTTAAAGCATGCTCTAGCCATGGTTTTATGAGACAAAGCATTAAAGTAAGCAGAACTTTGTAGCTAAATTAATGTTTATGCAAGCTTATCAATGTATTTACTAGGACTCATACACTCTTCTGCAACACATTAATAAAAAAGTGGGGTAGCGCGGGCTGCTTTCCATGAAGTAAGGCAAATGGGGATTGTCCTATGGCCAAATGATATGTGATTATCATAATTCCAATATGACTGGACAATAAGCCCTAAGTCACTATGGTGGAATGGATGGAATCTGCCAAGTTTAATATATGATATGGTAATTTGAGAGCCTCAAAATGAGGCAATATTGGGTTGTTGGGAAATCGCCTTGAATTAGGCGTCATAAGATTAACAAGTGAAGAATTGGAAGAACCAATGAGATACAGCAAATTAAATTACTAAGTTATGAAAGCGGTATCATCCAAAGTCACTATGATATAAGTGAGATGAGATGATCAAGGAAGGGGGGTTGTTAATAGGTTAGCGAGCGAAACAGCAAAGATATGCTGTGTTTAATATATTAAATAAAGAAGTATAGTGGGAGCAAGTGCTCCATATTTATTAAATAAAGTTTATTTCTGTTGTTTCAAGGGCAGCGATCCTCATATCGTTGGTCCTATTGCTCAGTGGGTCAAACCCTGTGCAATATTGCTTATGACGTCTCTCAACAAAACGCCAAATTTTATAACATTGGTGCTCACTACAGGGAGCCCATTGATCAATCACATAGACTGATAAGAGTTCCTCAGTTGCTAGTCATGTCATATCCATCTTGCTTTATTAAGGAATCATCTCAACACACTGCAACTGTTGAGTATGCAGAACTCAAGCTTGCCCTGGACGCTGTGCTTAAATGGAAGAAGGAGTTTCTGCAAGAATGTTGTATTGATAAGCTGCCTCCATTTGATTGCGATAGGAACATTCATGAATTCTTTGGATGATTTGAGTTTGCAGTAGAAGGAGCTTCAGATCGGCGTAAAACCAATTTTCTAATGTCCACTCTGGATGTTGGAAGCGCTGACCAAGTTACTTGCTATCTTCCTAACAGTTCCGTTACCTATCAAAAAGTGAAGAATATTGTGCTGTGTTTGTTTGGAGGAACTTCAAAAATGGCGCAGTGGAAGGCTGAGTTTTTAACCATTGAGTTTCAACATAGCAAGACCCTAACTGCATTTGCTGATAAATTCTCAGCAGAAGCCCATGTGTTAATTGGGGCAGGAGTTTTAACTGAATGTGACATAAGCATAGCGTTGACCTCTGCTATGAAACCATACAGTGAGCTTTTTAATGCCTTGGCTCCATATTTAGAGGTTGACGTACCTTTTCTTAAACTTGTTCAAATTCTACGCCATTTATCTGCTACCTTCCCTCTACCCAGTATAGAGTGGAACCCTATCGCCTCCGCTGCTAGACTTGTTTATTCAGAGGAATCATCCCTCTCTGTTCAGCACCCGGTTGGCATTCCCTGGCCTTATTATCATCACAAGCCTCGTTTTCAACCAAGTTGCCAACAGCAGTTCACCTAACAGGATAGGCCTGGTTACACTGTTAATACCAGACTACCTTTTTGGGTGGCTCAATTTAAAACAATCAAGGACGCAGGTCTTATGGGGTTAATTGCTTTTTGTGCAGTCGCCCTGGGTACCTGGCTAGGAGTTGTCATAATCATCGGGTTCAGTACCTACTGTGGAAGCAGTATAATCAGAGAAAAGCCAGAGCAGAGTAGAGATGGGACTCTCTACCTCCGCTATTCTGACTCAAAATGTCCCACTTGAACCTATTCCTGCACAGCTAGTGGATGCTTCCAGGTATGATGATGTTTTTCTATATCAGCAGCTGGTTGGAGAGGTAAATATGCTGACACAAACGCAATTCATGGACATGGCAGAAGCAGGCTACCAGGAGCACCCAAAACCATATGCTTGCCAATTGTTCAATTACCTTCCTAAAGATGAACCAGATCCATTAGCTGATGCATTCCTCTTAAAAGGGGTAAACGCGGCCCTCCCTGTGGATGCTATTGTTAAAGAATACCCTAAAGTGGGGAAGGATATTATGAGCTTCCTTGGAAAAAGAGATCAGTTAAATGTCCATGTTCTAAAACAATCAGATGCATCTTACTCTGAGTGTACTTACTGTGACACTGTTGTAGCAAAAACCCAAGTTTGCGCAATAATTAATATGGGTGCCCCAATCAACATATTGTCCTAAAAGTTGGTGTCAAAGTTAGCATTAAAGCCTGATGTAGAGCATCATATGGTGTATGGGACCGCAGGTGCAGAAAGCACAGTCTCTGAAGGAGCGTACAGCGCACTACCTTTACAATTCAGGTCAATTGTCATTGTAGCCCCAGCCATAGTGCTACCAAATAATAATTATGACTTTTTAATCAAAACCGCTTTTATGCGTCACTTTTGGGGCTGTTGTTGACATGACAGCAGAGACATTTAAAACTCTGGGGCAGCGGATCCAAATCTACTTCACTTCCAGAGGAATGCCAAAGGATCCTGTACACATGAGTCACAAAATCTGGCATATGGTGATGGGGTGGTTTTGGTTTGCTATCATTGACTAAAAAGCAAGACCTGAGCCCTTCCTCACCAAGTTTATGAATATCAAGGGCTACCACTTAGAGCCGCTGGCTCTATATATATTCTTTCTGGACATTAAGCAATCTTAAGCACTGAGTTAGGTGGAAGTGCCTGCTGGGCTATATGGGGAGGTCATTGGTCCCTATCAGCAATCATAGCTCGAGCCCCACATGGCCCCTGGCATTATACTTCTGGGGCATGGGGAGATCAAGGTCCTGGTAGCAAATCTTCAGGATAAATCAATGAAAATCTGATGACACCAAATAGTTGCATATCTACTTTCATTCCAGTTGAGGAGGTCCTCAGGATTAACAAATTTGGTTCATTGGATGAATTTGGTTTGCCCGTTGAAACACATCCTGGTGTAATGGCATTTGTACTGCATGAAAAATTAACTGAGGTTAACAGAAGTTCAGAAAAATTAGGTGGAAGCTTTATTTCAAAAATACAAAGAGATTTTTGCTGCCAATGATCATGATTTAGGGTGCTCCCAAGGAGTGATCCATCGAGTGGACACTGGGGATCATCCCCCCATCAGATCTTGGCCAATCTGCCAATCTAGAGCAGCGGAAGAAGTTTTCACAGAAGAAATTGATAAACTGTTGGAGCAAGGAATGCTTGAACTATCAAAGAGCCCATGGGCTTCCCCTGTCCTAATTGTCAAAAAGAAGGATGGTACTAACTGGGTAGTAATAGACTACCACAAACTCAACAGCATTACAAAAAAGGACTCATACCCTTTGCCACGAATTGATGATGTGCTGGACCAGTTGGGGGAGCTTACTACTTCTCCACAATGGATTTAATATCTGGCTATTGGCAGATTGAGTTACCTGTGGCGGAACAAGAAAAATGCGCCATTATCATGTAAAAAGGGCTTTTTCAACTAACACGTATGCCACAAGGGCTGTGTAATGCCCCAGCTACTTTCCAACAGGCAATGGACACTATCCTTGGCAACTTGAAGCTGTCATGCATTCTTGTATATCTTGAAAATATTAACGTTTTATCCCGCACAGTTTATGAGCACCTTAGCCATTTGTAAGAGGTATTCCGCCGGTTGACTGAGGCCAATATCAAAATTAAACCACGGAAATGCCACTTTTTCAAGGATAAGCTAGAGTACCTTGAGTTTGTAGTTAATGCAACAGGGCTGCAGCCCCAACCAGCTAAGGTGGAGGCCATTCAGAAAATGACTACACCAAGCAGTAAACAAGATATACAAGTATTTTTAGGGATGGTTGGCTACTATCACCGCTTCATACATAACTTTAGTTGTATTGGAGGTCCATTGTTTGAGTTAATAAAAAGGATGTCACGTTTTCATGGACGAAACACTGTCAACGCTCCTTTGATACTCTTTGAACAGGGTTGAATGAGGCGCCAGTGCTATGTTACCCAAATTTTGAAAAGGAACTTTTTGTACAGATGGATGTATCTCTTTCCGATGTGGGGGCAGTTCTGTCTCAAAAAGATGATGAGGGGGAGGAGCATCCAGTGGCATACTGCAGCTGAAGCCTGAATAGCTATGAGCGAAATTATACTGTGACCGAGCAGGAGTGCTTAGCAGTGATTTATGCTTGTAAGCAATTCTGAGTATATTTTTTTATTTAACTGAGGTAAGCTGACCAGGGGACAAACATTACCAAACTATAAATTAAAATCATAATAAAAATTAATGATTCAAACAAAACGCCCAAAATGGATGGATCAATTGAATCATATGTAACAAATATCCAACCAGGTGGGTAGCGAATACTGCTATCCCTCCATGGTGGATGGGGAGGGGGATCAGGGGGCTCATCTTCAGCCGCATCAATCTCATCCCAGAGTAGGGTGCATGTTAAGACTGATAGTAAGGGTGTGGGGGCATCAGCGGTATGTGGTTCAATTCTGAGTATATTTTCATGGCGTAAAATTTAAAGTTGTAACAGATCACGCCTCATTACGCTGGCTGCAGAACCTTAAGGAGCCTGAGGGACGGCTAGCATGATCAGCCCTTAAACTACAGGCTTACAACTTCGAGATTCTGCACCAACCAGGAGCAAAACACCATGATGCTAATTGATTGTCAAGGCTGCCAACTATTGCAGTTACAGCAGATTTGAGCAATATTATGTATGACAAGATGCTCAGCGGAAAGTATGATGATGAGCCGCCCCAAGTCATCAAGGCGTTGAATGAAATGCGAGCTAATACTTTCCAGTGAGAAGGTGAGTTGTTTAAGCGGATTGGCAACTTCATGGCAAACTTTCCGCGACTCTCAACATGGCCTAACATTATCATGAGCGCATATAGGGCAGTTGGCATGGTGGTGTGCGCAAAATGTTGGTATTATTGCAGCCTCAGTATTACTGGGAAAGCATGAACTTTAATGTTCTTGATACTATCTCCTCCTGTAACAAGTGCCAAGTGGAAAAGCGTTCCACTGGAAGACCTCATACCAGTTAGTAAAGCCGCACTTTGCTTGGCATACAGTTTCCCTTGATGTCGTCAGCCCTCTGCCAAAGGGAGCTAACCGGTCCAAGTATATCCTGGTGGCAATTGACCACTTGACCAGGTGAGTTGAGGCATGGGCCATTTGCGATCTGGGGGCGGTTACTGTGGCTAAGTCTGTAATGGAATGCATTATTTAGCGTCATGACTGCCCACAGTTTATCCTTACTGACAACGGCACTAATTTTACCTCTCATATATATCCCAAACTCAATGAAATGATGGCCATCCGTGGGTTTCTAACAACACCATATCACCCTGAGTCCAATGGAATGGTTAACAGGTTAATGGGACCCTGGTGAACATTCTCTGGAATTTGGTTACTGATCGGCCCTCTGATTGGAGTACCCTCCTTTCTACCATGGTGTTTGCCTACAACATTAGCTACCATTCTGCCACGGGAAAAACCTATTCCAATTGCTTTACTGATGGCACCCCGCTCTGCCCGAACTTCTATATGCCTGTGTAGAGGACACTGGCGGAATGGATCCACAGTGCTATTTGACCATCCTAATGAATACACTGATTAAATCACAAGCCAAAGCATACTCGTTCAGCTTAGCCAAGAAAATTAAAAGCCAGGCTGCTTATCAGATATGGCAAAGTGGCCTAGCACAGTTCAAAGATGGAGACATGGTCCTATTCCATGATCAACATGGGTTCAGCCAGAAACACAAGCTGGCCAGTATCTGGATTGGGCCATTCAAAGTCATTGAGAAGACAGGTATGGATGTATATACTATCAAGGACCCCGCTAGTGGTCAGATCATCAAATGAGTGCATGCAAAGTGCCTCTGTGTGTATAAGCAATTGAGCCTTATTGTCCAGTCAAGGAGGGGGTAATGTTGCGATTCCAATATGACTGGACAATAAGCCCTAAGTTATGGCAGAACAGATGGAATCTGCTAAGTTTGATATATGTTATGGTAATTTGAGAGCCTCAAAATGAGGCAATATTGGGTTGTTGGGAAATCGCCTCAAATTAGGAATTGTGAGATTAATGAATGAAGAATTGGCAGAACCAATGATATATGGCGAATTAAATTACTAAGTTATGAAAGCGATATCATCCAAAGTCACTATGATATAAGTGAGATGAGATGATCAAGGAAGGGGGTTGTTAATAGGTTAGCGAGCGAAACAGCAAGGATCTGCTGTGTTTAATATATTAAATAAAGAAGTTTAGTGGGAGCAAGTTCTACATATTTATTAAATAAAGTTTATTTCTGTTGTTTCAAGGGCAGCGATCCTCATATCGTTGGTCCTACTGCTCAGTGGGTTGAACCCTGCGCAATATTGCTTATGATGTCTCTCAACAAAACGCCAAATTTTATAACAGTGATATTATATGAAAATATGACAGAAGGCATGAAAAAGTTCCAATCGAAGGCTTTGACTGTAACTAACTATGTAAAATCTCCACAAGGGTACCATTCACCCGTTTGATGGTGCCATTGGTTTCAGGGTGGTAGGGAATAAATGTTACCCCTCTTATACCCATTAAACTTTTAAGTTTAGAGATCATTTGAGATGTGAAATTAGTTCTGCTGTCTGTCAACAGAAACTGGGGAAAACATGCAAATAAATAACATCTTCCAGAATAAATTAAGCCATAGTCATGGCCCCTAAGTCCCTGACTTCTTTTGACCTCCACCTAATTGAATAAGTGATCGATAGCCACAATGATTTATTCAAAACTGACTTGAAGTTTTGGCCAAGGGCCCCACAACGTCCATAGAGACAGTGTGATAGGCAGATTTAGGTTAACCATATGATAAGTTTTGGCTTTCCAATAGGGAGCTTCAGTTTGGCATAAATGGCAGCAGCTGAGAATTTTGTGGATATCTTATGAATGGAATCCTAATAATAATGGGATCATAGTTGTTCAAACGTTTTTTTAAAATGACCGTGCCTCATCACATTATGAGCAAAAATAATCAAATCTTACTAAGTAGGTCTAGGGAATAAAAAGGGATACTAATAACCTTGTACAGCTTACCATCTTTCACAAATGTATTTTATTTTTCTGACGTGTTTTAAATCTCAATAGGCTCATTATCATATTGCTGAGTGCCATTTTTCTAAAATATTCCTCAGCGTTACCAGCCATTAAGGCTACAGTAGGTAACTGGGGAAGTCCATCCGCGCTTTAATGCTTGAATATGGGTGAGTGTTGCATTTCAAAGTTTCACACTTGTAAATTTAAGGCTCATCAGGACAACCGTCCTTTAGGTTCTTTAGTATTTTTTAACCAGCGCAAAGAGGCATGGTCAGTTACCACAGTAAAATGCACTCCATGGAAAACCCAAAATGTTTACAATTGTAAATGACAGCCAGACACTCCTTTTCAGTAATAGTATAATTCCATTCATGTATATCTGGGATGTATACAGTAAGCAACGGGGTGTCCTTTACCATCATTATTCAGCGAGATAAAACCACCCTTACAGCGGTGAAGAATGCATTAGTCTAAATGACAAATGGTTTATCAAAGTTTGGATACATCAGTATCAGCACTTAAGTTAATCAAAGCTTAATTAATATAAGTGATTTGAAAGTTTCTCGTCCATTAAAATGGAACTATAGTCTTATAAAATGAAATAATGACTCATCTATCTTACCAAAATTTTTCATGAACTGGCAACGATAGTTAATCATTCCCAAAATTACTTGAGTATCACGCTTGAAACTTGATTGTGACATTTTTTTCAATAGCCTTAACCTTAGAAGGCTGGGGCTTTAAGCCTTGTTTGTCAATGACAAACCACAGATACTCAAGCTGTATGCGGAAGAATTTGACTTATGAGGTTTGATTTTCAGGTTGTCCTGGGCCATCCAGCAAAAAACTTCCTTTGAATGCTGTAAATGCTCCATAAACGTTCTGGAAAAAACATTTATTTCATAAAAAAATGCTAATGTTGGGGGAGGATACCCCAGTGGTAGAATATGGACCCACTACCACTGCCTCCCCAAGTTTGATCCTGGTAGATGAACTTTGGGCAGGGGATGATTATGACTGTGTTGTAGTTGCGCAAAATGCCCTGAACTGAGATAGTGAATAGCAAATGTGGTCCAAGGAGTTTCTGGCCTATCATACGCCATGCATGGAGGTTTTCTGGTTTTTATTCTTCTTTCCCAATTTCTTTGATCCCTTGATTGGTGTGGTATCATCCCCAGGTCGGCCCACCTCAAAATTAAATTTAAAATTTAAATATGCCAATGTTTAAATCTCATTTCTAGCTAGGGTCAGCCTTGGCTAGGGATTAAGCTCAGTATTAAACTTGGGGTTGAATCAGAAATCAGATCTCATTAACCAGAAATATAGCCTCAAGTGCTTTAATTGGGTAGGATTTGTGCAGTACAAGGGCAAGATGATAATTGAAGAGCAGAATTAATTCTATTTTGGTCTAATGTTGTTTAGTTTATATTTTACTAGTTGGGACGCCAATCTAATGGTGAGCCGTTTGTAACTATTGATATAAGATTATTAGATGATATGTTTACCAATTGTATTAATTTTTTGAAAATTAAACCTTTTCTGAATTGACAAGACCAGAAAAACTATAAATTGTCAAGTTGATTGGTTATCAGTTTGAGAATAGTATATATAAGTTAAAAGGTGAGCAGTGAGCAAAGCACTTATCACTTAGGGTTATATTGATCCACATCAATTTAATGCCTCGCCAGTGTTATAAAGGTTATATTTTAATGACTTTGATTACTCATAAGCTGACAGATGCCATATTGTATAGCATTTGTAAACAAACTGCCACTGATGCAGCCTCAAGAAATTCATAACCTCCACACCCTATTCCATATTATATTTCTTGTGATAATTATACACCAATCTGACCATAAAATCCATATTTTTGGCCACCCTAGTTAAAGGGTTGACTTTTTTTTTTAATAAAATACCTTCTTTTATCTACTTTTATCTATGTTTTAGGAGTTGTAGTGACACTTGACATTTAAGAGTGGGTTAAGAGGTCCCCAAGTTAGGTGTTGGGTTAATGAATTTAGGAGT
This sequence comes from Massospora cicadina, assembly GCA_022478985.1. Lineage (NCBI taxonomy): Eukaryota > Fungi > Entomophthoromycota > Entomophthoromycetes > Entomophthorales > Entomophthoraceae > Massospora > Massospora cicadina. The sequence continues at coordinate 44,552 of JAKSZP010001709.1, forward strand.
GGTCAGCGCTACCAACTCCCACCCTTGATCTATAGAATACCCCATAGGGATTTGCCAGTCAAGGGAGACAGTGATGGACAAGGGGGGACCAACTGTGAGGGTGGAGGAGCAAGGGGTCAGGACTCACAGGAAGGGGAAAAGGACCACCGGTGCCCATCAAGAGGAGTTAATCTGCTAAGGTGAAGTTGGTTATCTGCTAGATTGGGGAGTTGCCTAGGGACTTGTAGTGAAAGGTGCGCTAATAAACGTGAAAGAGCAAGAGCCTGCAGTCTTCATACTAATTGGCCTGGCACACTATTAGGGTCCTGAATGTAGCAAATTGCAAAATTTGTAACAACTAACTAGTATGAGATCTTGAATATACCAATATGACATCCACAGCGCACTGGAATGTCGTAAGGCGTTACACAACCATTGCGCCATATTAATGGGTTAGTATAGGCTCTGATCTGTTATCATATTGTAATCTCCTGTTTCTCTTTTGGCAGTTCAATTTGCAAACATCCAGAGACTAAATCCATAGTGGAAATTTTTTTTGCTTTGCCAAAGCAGTCTAGTACATAATCAATATGGAGTAAATAGTAAGAATCTTTATTGGTAATATTGTTGATCTTTCAATAGATATTGCCACTCAATTTTGATACATCCTTCTTTTTAGTAACCAAAACCGGGGCGGTCCAAGGACTCTTGGAGGGCACTAACATCCCCTTCTGCTCAAGTTGGTTAATTTCTTGGTTAATAACATTATCTGATACCTTAGAAAGCTAAATAGGATGGAGACAAATTGGAAGATGTTTACCAGTATTGATCTGGTGTAACACATTGTGTGCACACCTGAAACTATATTATGTTTACTACACGGGCTCAAATGTATGCATTGTATATATTATTGATATTAATGAATGGGTTGGAAATAATTTGAAGACTATCATCCTTGTTGAGATCTTCACAACCAAATTGAATATTGTCTCAAATACTAGACTTCTGCTAACGCTGTTTTTTTCTAATCCTTAAAGGTATTTGAATTCTTCCAGACAACAAAGAAATTATATCCCTTCAACGCTTCTTCTAAAGTTGGCAACTTCTGGACTAAGATAACTTCTCACTTCCTCTCTTAAATCAGGAACTCATAAAAAAAAAAAAAAAAGCAATATCTAGACATAGATAACTATCCTTCAACATAAATCTCAAGAGTAAGTATGAACTGTAGAACAGTAAATATATAAAACTTTTAATTTCTGGTTTAACTAATAAAAATAAGGAAATATATAGGGGGATTCAGGCGCCCAACTCTTCTGTCAGTGCACCAAAAGGAACAGCAATCACTGTTGATGGATTAACCCTCTGGAGTCATCCAAAATAGTGATTTTTTTCATTCGTGTAGTCATATTCCTCCACTGACTAGAACACAATTCCTTTTAGGTTAAATTATAGAATGTGTCCCAATGAATTTGCCCACCCCAGCAGATTATCCTTATTACGCCAGCAACCTGCTTAGGTAATGGGACCTTTTACTCACTAACAGCAGGTCACGTTACCTAAAAGGTTAACCCAAAAAGTTGTTACCAACAGCGTTGCCAACGCCTAGCAACTAATAATAAACTTTTAATAGATTGGTGACAAACTATGATTGACTCTCACAATATAATTATTTTATCATTGTTTAATTGCTAATCAAACCACTTGTAATACATTGTTGAAGATCATCCCTGACAAAACATCATTAATCTGGCAGAATCAAAGATCAGCGGATTAGTATATTTTTTATCAGGAATTTAAATTTAACAATAGCCATCATATCCTATAATAACTCTCACATCCACTGTGTTAATTCATCCCCCAACGGATAAAGAAGATTTTAATATAATATTTTAAGCTGTATTATATGGGCATACTTAAATCTCAACAAAAATTCATTTGATCAGATTATTCAGCAGTGAGATATCTCAGAGGCGGACGCCGCTTCATTCCTGGGACTATGTCAACAAGCATGGTTTAAAATTTAATCTCAAAGAGTAAATCTTCTCTTTTCTTGCTCAATGTGTCACTGCGTGCTCCTTTTCCTTAACATGTTTCCTCTTCATTTCCTTCTAGTTGCCACATACTTAAAGCACAGTTCTATGGCATCATGCCATACCAGGACTATTTCAGCTGATCTTATTAATAATATTTTCTGAAAAACCTGCATTCCCCTAGGTTGGGCTTCTATGACTCCACAGCATTTTAAGGATACTCTTTGTCAGCTTCACCAATGCCTTAGTTCCTGTACTCTCCCAGGCTAAGCTCTCCATTTTCAATCAGAGCAGATCTTCTGAATCTCTTTTCTTGCGCCTCTTTACAGAAGACCAAGTTTCAACATGAGCTGATCTTGCCAACGTTTGCGTCTTCTTTGATTCCATTGTAATTAACCCTTCTGCCCGCTAGACAATAGAAGGTGGGTACACTGACAAATACTCTTGATCATGGCACAAAAAATCAATAATAGATATGTATTTTTTCCACTTTTCTTATATTTGTAATGATAATCTCCTTATCTAGATATTTGACATATAAATTTTTATCTTCTATATTATCTTTTGTTGCAATGGAACTTAAAAAAAATCAGCAGATTCTGAGGTCCTTTTTTTAAAAACTTATCCAGTAATTATGGTTCAAAGACTATTTATTAACTTAAAAAGCAATTATGGTTCAGCAGTCCCAATTAATCCTTACAATGAGTATTCAACCTATTATCAGTAGGTTCAGAGGTCCTAAGAGAGCATTGCAAAATTTTTTCATTCTTAGATCCAGACTATAATTATTTGGTATAGACCCAGTTCACTATATGACCATCAGCGATGTTTTAGATTATAGGCATCTGTCACAATTTTGATATTTAACTTGAGGTGGGCCAACCTGGGGACAATACCACACCGATAAAGGGGAATTTAATAAATGGGAAAGGAGGATAAAGCCCAAAAAACCTCCACGCACCGCGTATGGTAGGCTAGGAACTCCATGGACCGCCTTGCTTTTTCTTATCTTGGTTTGGGACATTGGTGCGCAATGCCATCACATTCAAAATCATCCCCTACCCAAAGTCCATCTACTGGGACTGAACTCAGAGAGGTCATCATTTTAATGATAATCTCAAATGAACCTGATTATAAAGCGTCCAACTTGTCTCTTTTTTCAATCCATGGGTATCACAATAGGCTACCCTATTGCTCACATAATAAACTTTTAGGTTTGGTTGATTTTTATTAATCCTTCTTCTTTGCTCTAATTATTTTTTTAAATCTCAGTTAAAATGCCTTGATTAAAATTGAACATGAAATTTGCTAGCTGGGGAATTATTGCTTTGTAATCATCCTCAAAGTTGGTTCCACTGCTGAATATATAATTGGCAGTAGTGATGCTCTTCATTCATATAAGCGTTTGAAGGCGTTTTACCTGTCACTGTATGATAACTGATATTGTATGCAAAGGTAAATGAACTCAAATAAGATCCCCAAGAGGAAATTTCACTGCTAAAAATCTTTTCAGCATTCTGGCTAGAGTTCCATTGACTGTTTCTATCATTCCATCTATTTCTAAATGGTAGGGAATATACACCACGCCTCAGGTTTTGATTGATTCATTCAGTCTTGGGATCATATAGGATGTAAAGTTGATTCCATTATCAATTAGTAATACTTTTGGGCTTCCATGGTGGTACACTACTTGGTACAGTATGAATCTCAAAGTGTTTTAGCATCTACTCTGCTCAAGGCCTTTATCTTTACCCATCTAGTCAGATGGTCTATTGTGACCAAAAATGTACTTTACTCCTCCAGTACAAACACTCAGTGATCCCTAATGCTATTGACACTGTGTGCCAAGCAAACCCAGGGCATACTAGCCGGTATCCCATCACATTATTATATGGCTTGTGAAGTTGACATTCCATGCAACAGGCTAAATAATCCGCAACATTATAATTAATTGATTTTCAGTAATGATACTGACGTAAATAGTCCATCGTTTTTATTAAACACCATGCCATATGACTTTATGTGCAGCATAATTAAGTTCTGAGCATTCTTACAGTTTGGAAAATAATTACTTTTTCTGTTAATCAAATTATACAGCTGTCCGTTCTTTATCTTGGTATTATTCATCATTTTCCTCAGTTTGCTTTGAATCTCCTAGGGTTCATCCTCAATATTCACTTCAATCATTTATTGTGATAGTTCATCTGCTTACTGTATATGACTTGAATGGCAGGAAATTCAATAATCGTCTGCATTCTGATGTGCAGCTCCTGCTTAGTGTAAAAAATCATAGACTTGCAGTTTCAGCTCATTGAGTCAGTAGACCCTCTGGTTCTTTAAGATTATGCAAACAGTGTAGAGACATGTAGCTGGTGACAACTGTGGGGCGATTCCCATGAATATACACTCAAAAATTATTCTCAGGAATATATCACCACAAGGCACATATGCTTTATCACAGTGTAGTTCTTTTCGCTGGCATCAATTTATGACTCACATGTGCCACTGGATGCCCCTCCCCATAATCGTCTACTTGACTTAAAATGACTCCAATCTTCATAAATGAGGCTCAAGATGAATAATAAACTTCCAATTGGAAAATTTAGGTATTTTCAGAACAGGACTATTCATCATATATCTTCTTAGCTCAAAAAACTCTTCTTGGGCATTCTCATTCCACATGAGGACTTTTTTAAGATCCTTTAGTAGATGAAATAAGGTTTGGAAATTCTAGAAAAAACTTTGATAAATTGGCAATGGTAGATGACTATCCCAAGAAAGACTTGTATGTCCTGAACACTCTCTGAGATTGACATCTGCTTAATGGTCATGATTTTCTGCAGCTGCAGTTGTAATCCACCAAAGTTTATCACAAAGCTAAATAATCAAGCTCAATCTTGATGAAATGGCATTTCCTTGGCTTGAAATTCAGAATTTGACATTGCTAGGCGTTTAAACAAGTCCTAAGTGTTCTAAGTGATTGATGAATATACTACTGTATTTCTTGATAACGTCTGGGTACACCAAAACCCAAGACTAATTCTGGTCATTCAATATAGAATCCATCGCCCTTTGAAAAGTCACTGGCATGTTACACAATCCATGGGGCATTCTCATCTGCTGGTATAATCCTTGTTGTAATTATTACATACATCTTTTAGTTCTTTTGACAAATCTATCTGCCAATACCCTAAGTTAAAATCTATTACCAAAAAGAACTTAGTTTCTTCTAAGGGCAAGAACCTTTTCTATCCTTGACAGTAGATATAATCCTTTCTTAGTGATTTTATTTAATAGTCAGTAATTGATTACGACTTAATTTTTTATCCTTTTTATTCATAAATAGGGATCATACTCACCCATGGACTCGCCAACAGTATGAGATCCCATGCATAATTGGTTTACTAATTGCTTCACTGACTACTTGTCAGATTCTGGTGCTTTACTCAAAAACAAACTTTTTAAAAAACCATCAACTCAGGACGATTGCCCTTACAATAACTTAGGCCAATTATCCTTACAAAAACTTGGGCTGATTACTCTTTTAACAACTTGGGCAAAATACTCTTAATCAACTCAGGCTGATTACCCTTACATCAACTCAGGCTGAGTATACTTATAACAACGCAGCTATTTGTCCTTTTTAAGCATGAGTAAAATCAACTATATTTTCAAGAAATTGTTATGGGATCAACTTATAAATAGCAATAAAAATCCCATGTACCAATTAAAATATAAAGACTGCCACTCAAATTATAGCAATTAGGTTCAGGTTTCTGCCCTATGGCGAATTTTGAATGTCAATTATCATATTTGGCACAATATCACTTGCACATGGAAAGCCCTAATGGGAGTACCTAGTGTTATTAAGAGGCCTGATGACTTCACAAATATGGGTATGTCATTTACTTTTAAATCAATGCCAAATTTCCAGAAGTCATATTTCATCAAATGTATGACGAAACTCAAATTGTGATGACCTAAGGACAATTTTGCACATTTGTGTTATATTTTGTACATGAAAACTTTATGATCCTGGGAGTATTTTGCTACCAAAAGTCCTAGTAATAGGTCATGGTTGTATCAGTTCAAGGGCCAAAATGAGGTGGAAATTAATATCTGTGGGAATTGAGTGCTCAAAATGTGTCCAGGAGATGTCCTAGAAGTGTAGATAACGGCGCCTAGCCTAATGAAAGAATCATCTAATTATATCCCTTAGTAAAGATATATTTTCTTTATTCTCTTTTACCTGGTTTTTATCAGAGTCTGTTCTTAAAAGAGTATCAACAAGCTGTTATGTCAGAAATCTTCAACTTGTATCTTTGCCTGCCTCAGTAATAGTTACAGAATTCAAAGGGAAATTTAGCCCAAGATCACCCAGAAGAGTCTTATTAATTTAGATAAGTCTAGTGAGCATCTGAACGGTTAATCTACCATAAGACACTGGCTAAAATCAAAGATCTTTCAGCTGAACTACTTCTCAATTATATATGCAGGATTTATTTCATCAAGCGAGTAATCCTTAAATTTAACAACTGATGCTCACTCAAAATATGTGACACTCTCTGAAATGGACTCACACGACCAGTTACTGGCATATTTATCCAAAATAGAAAACAACACTGAGATTGAAATTAGTGACAATGAAATCTCTGAATATCTTAATACCAGTTTCCAGGGCTCCAATGCGGTTACATCTTACTCCCTGGATCTTATCACAGTGGGAAAGCTCAAATAGATGCAACAAACCCAATTGATCTTACATATGAAATCTTAAAGCCATGCTGTAAACATTATAGCATGGGTTTAGAATTATTACATTACAAACGATCTTTCTTTTGACCTGTTCTACTATCTCAATGATCAGGAATTTAAGATGGCGATGTAAAGAAGTATCGTGATGTAACCATGGCAGGCCTCACCAGACGTCTCACAAACAGTCAAGCAAATAATGAAATCCTGATTAATTTTGTTCAACCCTAATCAGGCATACAAACAAATTCTTAATAGAAAAAAATCTAAAACTTATGGAAGTCTACCATGTACAAGGGGAAGAATAATATTCCAAAATTCTCTACTGGATACATTAAATTCCAGCTTTACCAAAGTCCAAAAAGAAATTTTGGATAATACAGGACTTGCCAACGAAGCTCATCAAAGATTAAACACCCTTGAGGAGCTACTGAACGTAGAAGTTTTAAAGATAGCCATGGAAGTTCTTGCTCACAATGGGCTATTGTACAAAAGGGTACAAAACATGAATACCCGCTGTCAAATGCTGAAAACTCATTCTGATTTCTATTATCTCAGACAGAACAACTCACCACACAGTATGCTTCAGGCCAACAAGAGCATCTTGACTAAATTTTAAGGCAATTTCACTTTAAATAGTATGTTTAGACTGAAGTGGCATTTTAAACAAGAACATAAAAGATTTTGTGTCATTACCAGAAGTCTTAAATAGGGATGAGGAGGATGCTCAGATCAATGAGGAATTTTAAAAAGTTTGGACTGGTGTATCAATATTTCAGGTAAGAAATGTTGAAATTTCTCAGGAGAATTGGAGCTCAGAATATAATTATCAACTGAAAAATCCCAAGTAGGCAATATGGCCAAAGGTATAAGGTACATAATGTCAAATCAAGGTTTATTCAAAAAGAAATATGTCAACCTCAAAAAGAAGACAAATCCCTCAAAAAGAAAAGTTGCCAGTGTTTACCCAGCCTTGACGATGAAGAAAATGAAAAAAGCTCTGTCCATTCAGCCAATAAATGACCTGTAAAACAAATAAGGCAAAATATAAGTATTAGAATCTACCATATTTGGAGCAATATTATTAAAATTGAGTCATCAGGAATTGATACCAGTGCAAAAACTGATATTTCAAACATCCATCTTATGCCTAAAGTTCTGGCATCAATACTGACTACAGATACTCCCCAACAAGAAAGAGGGCCAATTTTATCTGAGGATTCACCAAGACGCTCAAGTACTAGAAGAAGTTTAACAACTATTCCTGAAACAGGGCAAAATAACTTCAAACCTCCAAACTTGCCAAAGTTTGATATAGATGGTAACGTTCACTCTTTTTCAAACTATCTGAAAAAGCAATGTGGGGAGCATCAGACCGTGCAAAAGGATCAGCATTTATCAACTCACTTGATGACTACAGCTGCAATCTTGTTATGCCCTATTTGGGTGACGATTGGTCATATATGGATGCCAAGCTTGCGGTGATAAAATAATTTGGAGGACCTAGAAATTTTATTACCCAAAAACTGAGCTTCTTAATATCACATTTAAGCATAATGAGACTATTAAGGACTTTTCTGACAGATTTTTCCTTAAGTCATAACTATTAATTGGGTGTAATGCAATTGCTAAGTTTGATGTTAAAATTGCGTTGGTGCATGAGGTGTTCCCTATCATGTCTTGCACAATGTCAAGTCTGAAAGTTTTGAATTACTCTTTCTATGGGGCAGGTTTTCTCTTGAAGTTACTTTAAGTGGATTCTCCAAAAACGATAACTTAAAGCAAAAATAGGTTAAAAATTGACCTAATTCTTTATTATTGAAAGGATGGGATATCTATAGGTTTTGATTTGGTTCATAATATATCAGTGCTAATTAACTCTGTGCAATCAAATCTTCAATCAATTGATCAGGATGAGGCTGATTGTTCTTATTAAAATTAATAGATTGAGATAAATTAAGCTCTCCTTCCAATGAAGCCGGGGGAATTGATGGAGTAGAATCTCCATGGACATGAGAATTTGGCAAAATCCTGACATCAAGGTATCCACATTCAATAGAGAAATGGAAACCCAAGAGCTACAAATTAATTGAGAATCTGTGCCTGCAGTTTTGATGCTATAATTGACCTAAAGACCAGCAAAAATTTTAATTTTCAGCACAAAAGATAACACTATGTTTGACCAAGGGGAAATACTTAAACCACAAACTAAAAATTTAAACAAAAGCAGCAGCTAGTGCCAATTAAATTTACCACTGTGGTCAAAAGGGACATTTTGCTATCCAATGCTACAGATGATCAGATAAAAGCCTGGAGTCAATGTTGCTATATAAATTAACAGCAACGATGAGGCGGGAAAAGACAGGTAGAGTATAGGCGGAATGTTCTAACTCCAACAATTTTTGCCAAACTATTCCATCTAAACCTGGAAACTCTTTAGGGCCAGTGATGTTGCCATAGATAACCTCCACCATATCGTGAATAATGTTGCCCTTATAGTCACTATTTGGGCTAAAGAAAAGAAATTAGACCTTTAAAAATTGCCAAAGAAACCTGAGCAGAGGTGCCAAAACCTTACACAAAGCAGACTATTGATAAGGGTTTGAACCTCCAACCTGGATGTTCAGTCAACCTAACATTGCTTAACAACGTACAAGTAGTCATTACAATGGGAACCTTAAAAGATAACTTCCCAAATATCTGCTCAAGTATGAAATCACATCTGAAATTGTGCAGCGATCACAGGATTCACACAATAAATACCTCTGAAAACTACTCTGACTTTACTTAAATGATATAAAAATAAACAAGATCTGAGTTTGGGCTATCATTGATAGCGGAGCATTTACCAATATAGTCAGCACAAAATTGGTTAAAAAGATGAAAATTGCTCCCAATGTTGCCCACATTCAGGAATATGGCACTTCAGGAGCACATACAACCAAATCTCTTGATTCATTACAGTACTCTACCTCTATGATTTGGATCTATTGTAGTAACAGCACCCACCATAGTATTGCCAAATATTAACTACAAAATACTAATGGGACTGATTTTTTAACAAGATTTAGTTATGCTATAAATTCAAAGTACAATACTTTTACCATTTTTGGCGGGGCTATTCTAAATTTATTGCGGGGAAAGCCGACCATGGGACGGACACTTCCGAATATGACTCAGATGAGACAAAACTTAGTACCAGGGGATGCACCCCAGAGAAGCGATGCTATCTCTTGTTGCCAGCGGGAATGCCACTTATGGGAAGGGGAAGGAACGTGTGTAGGGGGCGTAGCCACTATTGAGCACGTGTGGAGGAAGGGGTCTGATTTGATGAACCAGACTGGGAACCAGGAGGAGACCAGCTGCCGGCGACGTGGTGGGAGATATCCAAACATCCACGCTTGAAAGTGATCCACCAAATGAGACCAGAATCTGTGGACAGCTTCAGGGAGGGTGGGGATGGATCCGGCGATGGCATCCAAGACAATCGTGTGGATAGTCCACATGGCGATTGCAACCACCAGAGCACGAAGGGAGGGTGGGAGGGGGAGGCCATTGATGAAGCAAACATATCTCTTGACAGACTGAAGGGATGTGTTTGATCCTGGCCTAGCAGACGTTGGACTTCGCGCCATATTACTTTAGAGGTGGGGCACTTCTCCAGGCGGTGAAACAGCGTTTCATACTGGCCACACACGACACAGGATGAGTGTAAAGCATTAGAGCGCTCAGCTGTACGATACACCCGCCTCAGGCAGCGCCACACATGGGAGCGGACTTGAGGCTGCAACAGAGGATGGTGTGCGTATTTCCAGATAGTCTTTTGGGTCTCAGTGGAATAAGGGATGTCCATCATGTCCAGGTAGTCCACCCTGGATAGGACTTGGGGTCGATTGGGGATCACGCCATCATGGATGGGTAGCCCCTGTACCTCTTGTGTGAACTGAAGTGAGGGGCGGCCTCTTCAGGTTGTATGTCCACTAATACGAATTCTCCACTCTGCGCTTCGCATGGAGAGTAGGATTCGTTTGTAGTGGGTTTTGGTCCCGTGAGGACCTGTGGCTGATGTGTGTGATGCGAGGTATTTCATCAGGGAGTGGGGGTTTGATGGATTGTTGAGGCCCAAGACTCGGGAGAAGTTGGAGCGGGCCGCGCAGGACCAGTGTTGGGATGGGAGTGTAGGAGCAGTGACGGCCGCAATCCAGGTGCCTAGGATCTTGGCGGCATGGGCTTTGAAGTCAAGTAGGCCCATGCCACCATGATAATGAGGGCCAAACATGACCTCTAGCCATACTGGTGGAGGGCGGCCTGACCAAAGCCAACCTTGTAGCAAAGCATACAGGGATTTGAAGAAGCTTGGGGAGAAGGGGATGGCGTGGGCTCCAAACCAGACTTTGGATAGGAGCATAGAGTTGGCAAGAACAACCCTGCCAGTGAGGGTAGTAGGGTGGGCTCTGAGAGAGGCTATTCGCTTCGTCACGTTGTCCAGTATATGGCACTCCATTACTGCTGACGCGTATCCTCCTGCCTCCAGCCACACGCCCAGATGGCGTACCGGTCCTATGGTAGGTCGTGGCACAAAGGGGAGCACCAGTGGAGAGGTGTGTTTTGAGTTAGTAAGGCGTGGACTTGGGCGAGCAGATGGGCTGGGTTAAGGAACTACTTGCTGGGGCCCAGCAGTTCTGAAGCCGACCAAGGAGGATGATTTCAGTTTTGGAGGCGTTCAGTGCCGCGTTGCTTACCCGGGAATATTCCTGGATGAGGGCTTCAAGCGCGCGTGCATCTTTGTTTCTAGACACCCCCACCACGCAATCATCTGCAAATGCCATCATCTTGACTGGGGTTTGGCCTGGCACATGGACCCCAGTGAGTTGGGCATTCACATTTCGCAGTAGTGGGTCAAGGCTGAAGTTGTATAAGAGTGGGCTCAGGGGGTCCCCTTGTCGCAGGCCCCTTTGAGGACGGACTACTTCCGTTAGGAAACCTGGGCCGCGCACTGCCATTGTTGCAGATTCCGTGAGCAGCATCACCCAGTTAATGAAGCGGGGAGGTAGGCGGAATTGTTGGAGACAGGCCCTAAGGTATTCCAAGTTTACTCTATCATAGGCCTTTTGTTGGTCCAAGAATACAAGTGCCCCAGAGGCTGTGGACTGACACACATTAGCCACAGAGTGCACGTTATCCCAAATCGACCTTCTGGGGATGAAACCGAATTGTTCTGGAGAGATGGTGGCAGATGCTACAGTCCCTAAACGGTTAGCCATGATTTTTGTAAAAATTTTGGTGTCTGTGTTTGCTAGAGAGATGGGGCGCCAGTTGGCTATATCTAGCCTATCCCCTTTCTTGAAGAGTGTGACTGTAAAGGCCTCATGTCCTCCTGGTAGGAGGCGCGTTTCCAACAGGCTTTGGTTGAGTGAGGCTAGCAGCAATGTTGGCGAGGCTATTCTACTTTACTATAATAAGGATGAAGCAGTTGAAATAAGCCCATTCTATTCATAAATATGACCTACAAAGATAAAGTTGTCCTGATAGAGTACGTCAAAACACTATTGTAGATAAAACTATTACACACCCAGATTAATGAGGCAAAGGGCATCTTTCTTCAGTCAAATCAGTCCATTACTTTTCAATAGGAGATTAAGTAAGCTTGTGACTGGAATGATAATTAAAATCATAAAAGGAATTTATGGTGAATTATAATAGCTATAGTCCAAATTGCAATTTTAGCCAAACATTGCACCTAGTATTATTATTTACAGCCATAAATAAATCCATATTTTGTGTGAAGACCTGCAAAATAGGACCATTACCATCAAGTGTCATCAGACAAACACTTTCTTGAATCTGCTCCCTACCGTGAGAATTAACTCATTTCATAAATTTGGAACTTTTGTCAAATTATGGCTTCCTGACAAAAATCTAATCAGCGTTAACAATGTTGTCCCTATGACCAATTTGAGCAGCTTGAACAGCTCTGAGAAGGGCCAAGCTCGGGAGTTAGTTTCTATGTTTTGGGTAATATTCACATAAGATAATTTTACCTGGGATGTGCTAAGTGTGCCATACACACATTTGATACTGGAGATGATTAACTGATTCAGTTAAGCCTAATTAGACGCTTGAAAAACATTAGAGAAAGCTGCTTCTAAGGAGAACAAAAATCCTCAATTGCAGCATGCTAGTGTCTTTAAAAGTACTTGGGCTGCACCAATTTTAATAGTAAAAAAGAAGGATGAAAGCAATCAAGTGGACATTGATTACCAAAAATTAACAACATAACAAAAAAGACTTGTACCCTCTGTCACAGATTGACAATGCCTTGGACATGATAGGGGGTGCAAAGTTCTTCTCAGCGATGGACCTTATCAGTGGGTATTGGAAAATAGATATACTTGAAGAGAAAAGTGAAAAGTGTGTAATTATAACCCAAGAGGGCCTAATCCAGCTTTTAGAAATTCCTAAAGAGCTCTGAAATGCTCATCTACCTTCCATAAATCCATGGACACAATCCTTGGATATTTGAAGTTGTCATGTGTACTAGTGTACCTTGAAGATATTAATGTTTTCAGACGCACTTTAATGAGCACCTGGAACGCTTAAGGGAGATTTTCAGAAGGCTAGCAGCATCAAGCTTAAAAATCAAGCCCAAAAAGTGCCAATTCTTCAAGTGTCACCATAATATCATGGCTTTGTAATCAAAAAATAAGTCTTCAGCCCATTACTTAATTTAGATGCTATCTACACAATGAAATAACCTGACTACAAGCGAGATTTTCAAGTAATCCTAGGCATAATAAGTTACTATCAACGATTTATTGCTAATTCCGCACAACTTTAAGAATCACTCTTCTATCTACTCAATGATAAGGTCCCATATAACTGGAATCTGGCTTGTTAAAAAGCATCTAACAAACTCCAATTGGCACTATTGTTAGTTCCTATCTTTTAATATCCAAATTTTGATTGGGAATTTATCGCCAAACTGACACATAACTAATGGCAGTTGAAGCCATATTATCTCAGATTTGGGAGGATAGCGAAGAGCATATAATTGTTTTGCTAGGTGGACCTTAAACGTTCAATAGAGAAATTATACGGTTACAGAATGGGATTTCTTGGCCAACATATATGCTTGCAAGCAATTTCAGGTCTATCTACATGATAATCTCTTTAGAGTTATTAAATCATGCATCCCTAGGATGACAGATCAACTTAAGGGAGCCTGAGGGCTGATTATCCCTCTAAGCGTTGAAGCTTCAAGAATATGACTACACAATTGAGTTTCACACTGAGGTAAAGCATCAAAACGCCAATTGCCTATTCGGACATTCCACTATTGTAACACTTAGTCTGGCCGCTGAAGAGTTGTTTAAGAAGCTGATCAGTGGAGAGTACCGAGATGATCCCAAAACTGGCCAAAAAATATTATTTGGACTTATGACAAGACAAACTATTGAAACGGGACACTTTACAAGACTATTGAGGGCAAAAAGTTTATATATCTTAAAGACCTTCGACCCAAACAGACATCATTTTGGCTTCCCATAAAGCCATAGGGCATGGTGGATTAAAGAAGACGAAGGAGAATCTGAAGCAATTATACTATTGGGAGTCAATGCATTTTGACATCCAGGAAATGCTAGAGTGCTGTGCGGAGTGTTAAACAATTACAAGTCCAATATTGTGAAAAGAGTGTTATGGATGAAAAAAGCGATATTATTGGCCAAAAGACCCTGGCCAATTCTTGGTAAAACCCCTCAAATTGAAGCAATAGAATTTCCCCACTCCTCAGCCAAATAGGCCTGGAGTTAGTAGCAATGTTACGAAAAATTGTCAGCAGAATCAGTGAAGCCATTTGGAGGTCCCTCCACAGCCTACAGCTAATTTAGTTCAAACTACACTGTGGAGACTTGCCCCTTATATAGGGTTGAAGTGGGTCCTGCAAGGTGAAAATGTTTTCCCACCAAACGATTGGGTCAAATATTAAATTTTTACCTCACAGATTTATCCTATCTTCCATTGCCCTCCATCAGCCATTTCATCAAAGCGAGGTGAGTTTCCAGAGCTCTGATAGGTCAAATCCCAATATTCCTTAATTTGGACATTCCTATCCTAACCTGAACTTCAAGCCTTGATACAATTATATACTAAGCATTGAGATATTGAGAGGGTCCAAACTTTGACCCCCAATATCAACATAATAATAGTACTTAAAATCCAGTTTGAATTATTAATAAACTTATTATATTTTAAGTCTAAATTATCTAATAACCCCTGACAATATTTAACCCGCAGTAGAGAAACCTACTTTCTCCTGCAAATTATTGTGCTACTTCAGGTGAAAAAAGCATCAGCAAGCAACATAAAAGCCTGAAATCCCACAATTGGTGCTCACTACTGGGGCCCCTGTACACTACAAAATAGTATCAAAAATGGAGGCTGGTGGTGAAAGCAATCCTCATGACCTCCCCGCTGAAGTAAACCACCAGCTTGATACTCTGAAACTTCAGCTAGCCAGTGCTTTGTCTCGCCATAAATGGCTTGAGAAGCACTCTTTGTTGGTTTTAGGTTTTTTGGGGTTGCTCGCTGGTGTTTATTTCAATTAAATTTGACAATTATTTCAGGAGAAGACGATTCTCTACTGCTGAGTTGAATAGTTATTAGAGATTATTAACTATATATAATAAAATAAGAAAAATAAAACAGTTGAAAATATTGATTTTTATATCAATTTGATTATTGCCACAGGTGGGAAAGAAATGAACCTTCCAATACCTAGCAGCATACTATCTAAAATTTATTAAGGTTTGAAAGGAAATCAATGGGACGTTCATATTGCTTAGTAATTTCCAAATTAGGGAATATGAGGATTTGACATATCAGATTGTTAAAGACTCACCTTACATTGATAGAACAGCCAACTAGGAAAGTTGATTGTAGGTAGGAGATGTCCACGCATCAACGATTTTATAAAGTTTTACCCAATCATTGTGTGCAAAGATATTTTCAACTTGTGGGCCCCTTTCCAACACTATAAAAGGGGCCGGTCTCTGCAGTGTTGGTTTTAGTAAATTGGCTGTAAGAGGGGAAGGGCCCTCAGAATGATTCCCTAGATTTGGCTGACAATTTGGTGCAATCCAACTGCCCAAAATTGTGGTTTTTGCCTGAGTAAGAATAGAAGTGTTACCCCAATTCAAGGGGTTCCACTATAAATTGAACAGGGTCTTTTGGTCGATTTTAATGACCTTTTTGTCTGAAACACTCTTTTTACAATACCAGACTTGTGATTGTCTGACACTCTTTGCAAGGCCTTATGGGGCCTCCCCCATCATTCATATACCCCCTCTCTGAGACAAAATTACTTCTGTTAAAGGCAGTATTGCCTCCTTCCTGTATGTTTATGAATCAGTGATGGAAGGAGCAACTGACTAGAAAAAAATTATATACATCCTCTCATGCTTGAGTTGTATGGATCAAGAGATAAAGATTCCCAACATGGTCAACCTCAGCACCTGGGTGGAGGTTAAGCAAGCGCTTATGGAGTAATTTGGCTCCACAAAGAGTTTACAACGGCGAAAATAGGCCTTTATGTGCCTTGATCTGCAAGAGGAAGAATTGATCCCCTCTTTAGTTGTTAGATTTTATAGTGTAGTTCAACCTCTGTTGTTTGCCAAAATGCTCTCTCTCATTGATGCTAATGCTGGTGTTTTGGCTGGAGTGGCGTCTCATCCCTCTTTGGCAATGCATATCTCTTCCATCAAGCGCTCCTTCCAAAATATATATGATATCCAGGAGGCTCTATTAGCGGTGGCCAACTTCTATGAACATGATGAGAATCTAGGAGCTTTAAGGAAAGAATTTACTATAGCCCTCCAGCCTTTTCTATGGTTATCTAAATTTTGGAAATCTGCTCCTGTGAAGATACTGCAACAAGATGCTCCTCTCCCATGGGAAGATAGGCAGAGGATACTAGCAGTGACGGGACAGCGCACCCCTCCATCTCCAGCTCCCAAAGTTCATCCAGTGAAGTTAGTTATCACTTTGCCCTTCTCTCCTCCTTCGTCAGAGTGGCCTTTCAAAGTGCCACAATTGTTGCGCCTCATTAAGGCACCATCTCTATCCCCCTCAGCATATCCTCCGGCCATCTTTAGCTCAAAACCTGTAGCCATGGGGCTACCCAATTCTCTAACGTTAAAGGACAAATGTAGAGCCGTAACAATTACAGCATCTCCTCAAAAAGTTACCCGGGTAATTGAGCGCCCCCAGGACCTCTCCTGAAACAAAGGTATCCCTGAGCTTACCTCCCAAAAGCTGGAATCTTTGACATGCATTGATAATCCCTCTGACGACAAATCTGAAGGGGGTTGTGAAGATGTCAGACATTATGTATTAGGAGCCCCAGGTGAAATGGAATTACCTGATAGGTTGAACCCTGAGAGAGTAGATCTGGCTAGTATCCACCATTAAGCTAATATTCATCAAGTGCTGGGTTTTGAGATCATAGACACTGCCAGTGACGCTGACCAGCTCATTTCCACATTGATTTGACCCACTTAGTGTGTTCATACCCGCAGTCCATCCAAAACAAATACCCTGAGACTACCAAAAGACTTGCCTCTTCTCTCCATTCAAAGGAGGTCATTGCTCCTTCCCCCACATGTGTGGAACCTTAACCAAAGTGGAGGTCTTTGTCAATGGAGTGCGGGTTAAGGCTATCCTTGACACTGAGTCCCCAGTAAACGGTGTGTCAACTAAGCTTATTAAGAAAATAAAGCTGGTCACCAACCTCAATTACAAGAAAAAATTTGGAACTGCAGGCCCAAACAACATCTGCACCATTGGGTTGTACACTTCTCTGCCCATCCGTTTTGGGAAGCCCATCTTGTCAGCTCCAGCGGTGGCCCTGAAAACAATGCCTATGATCTACTCATTGGTACCCAGTTCATGCTTGTTCTTGAAGGAATTATTAACTTGAATCAGGGTTATCTCTCCTGCTTAACTATGAAGTTCCAATGATTTTGACCAATGAGGAGCTTAATAAGAAGGAATATGCTTGCACAGTTATGTATCTTTCTTCTGACTTATCACTACTAAACCGCAGCAGGATGACATACAAAAATGTTTCCTCAATCAGTGGACGTCCTGGAGGGAATCCATTTCTATGCTTCTGAAGAGGAAGTCATCAAGGCTGGTGAACAAAAGGTGATACGCACAAAAATTACCTTGCAAATCCCACAATTTTACCTACTGAACCTAACTAGCATTGATGAGTTAGTCCTTTGAAGCCCTGAGCTTTGCCAGGCGTTCTAGACCCCGCCTATCAACGACCTATCATCCTCATGCTAGAGAATCTCACCAAGAAGGATATGGTTGTAAAAAAGAATCAAGAGATCAGAAGAGGCATTCTGATTCCCTTTGCGGAAATAAAGCAAGTTCACTGTATTGGGTCTATGGCGGATATGGGCTTACCTGCCAACCAGTCTTTATGTACCCTACCTTCTATTCATATCTCCGATGAACTAACCCCATCTGAGCTAGATCTAGTCCACACTTTTCTCAAAGCCTACAGTGACATTTTATACAAATCTGGCGCTGACTATGGGCATATGAAGGGTTGGACCCATACTATTGATGTCGTGGAGGCTCAACCCATCATCTCCAAACCCTATCAAAAACAATGAATTGAGGAGCTATAGATGTGGACGGAGACCAAACAGCTGGGATGATGTGTTGCTAGTGTCTTCCCAAAGCCCTTGGTCATCATCTCTCCTATTGATAAAAAAGAAAAGTTAAGGTCATCAGGTTGTGATAGACTACTTAAAACTGAACAACCTCACCAAGAAGAATAGTTACCTTATCCCCACATTGATGACACTCTGCCCAACTCTCCAGGTCTAAATTCTTCTCCGCCATGGACTTGGCTAGCGGGTACTGGCAGCTGGACTTTTCTCCACAGGATCATGAGAAGTATGCTTTTATCTGCAGTGAGGGTTTGTTTCAACCCACTTGAATACCTCAGGGATTGTGTAATGTTCCTGCTAATTTTCAGCAGGCGATGGATCACATTCTCCAGGATCTTAAGCTGAGCTTTGTGATCGTCTACCTCAATGTCATCACAGTCTTCTAAAATGTTCAATGAGCATCTCACACAACTAAATGAGGTCTTCAATGCTTTTGGGAATCTAACATCAAACTAAAGCCCTCCAAGTGTACTTTTTTCCAGAATAAGCTGGATTTCCTTAGACACGCGATCTTTCAAAATGTTTTACCTCTACAGGACAAGATTGAAGCGATAGCCAAGATGCCTGAGCCAAAACCCTTCGTGATATCCAGGTGTTTTTAGGCATTATGGGTTATCACCTTCAATTCATCCCCAAGTTCTACCATCTCAGCGATCCCCTCGTACGTCTCTTGGCTAAGAGCAATTCATTCCACTGGGGTGCTGAGCAAAAAGCCGCGGTTAAAACCCTGAAGAAGTTACTGCAACATAGGACAATTCTCCGCCACCCTGACTATGGCAAGCTCTTTATGTTGTTCATAGAATTCTTTAATTATGCCTTTGGAGCTATCTTGGCTCAATTGGATGAGCGTGGGGTTGATCATCCCGTGTCCTAATTCAGCAAGATGCTTTTAAAGAGCTGAATTCAACTACAGCGTCAATAAAAAGGAGTGTCTTGATGTCTTGTTAGCTGTAAAGTATTTACCCTTTCATATATGGAACGTCCTTCAAAGTACTTAATGACCACGCCTCCTTGAAGTGGTTTTAGAATATTAAAGATCCCACTGGATGGTTGGCTCGCTGGGCTTTGAAGCTCCAGAATTATGAAATGACAATTGAGCACTGGCAGGAACTCGCCATATGAACGTTGATGGTTTGATGCGGCTATCTGTCCTTCACTTAGAGGATAGTGAGGCTGAGAGGTTACATGACCTCCTAATGACGCCTGAAGCATGGGCTGATAAGGATGAACCTGTACAGAAGATGCTATATCGGCATCCTGCAACACCATGGTGGTGAATAAAAAGCTTTAAAAAAGTAGGGGAAAACTGGTTGCCCTATCTCCGGCCTTTAGAATGAGTCCTTGTGATCTTGGAGTCTCACACTATTTTGGGGCATGGCAGAGTAAAAAAACCTATGAATGGGTAAAAGGATGCTACAACTGGGATGGCATTATGGAGACCATAACTGAAGACTTGGATGCCTGTATGACCTGTAAAAATCTATCTAGCTTCAAGACACGGTATCAGTACCAACCTACTACACCCCAACGGCCTTCCACACCATAAGTTTGGACGTGATAGATCCTCTACCTCAGACCACTAGTGGTAATCATTATATCTTGGTCATAGTTGATCATTTCAATAAATGGGTTGAAGCTGTTGCTCTACCCGCTCAGACTGCCAAAGCCAAGGCTACCTTCTTAAAGCAATATAATTCACTTGGTATTGTTGCCCCAGGTCGTCCTTTGTGACATTGGGAAAAACTTTATCTCCAGGGTTGTAAAGCTCCTTACCACCTCCATAGGAATACAACAACTCTTCTTGGCCCCCTACAACCCATTCACAAATGGGGCCATTAAAAGAGTTATTTGAACCCTGGTCTCTATACTACGAAATGCCCAATTCAGATCCTCTTCACTGGGATCTATACTTACCCAGCGCGCTCCTGGCCTATTATATCAGTTACCATAGCATCTTCAAGATGTCCCTTTCCATGTGTTGCATGGGTGAGAACCTGGGGTGCCGGCTATACTAGATGAAGAAATTTTCTCTGACAGGAATGACCCTGATAAAGCCATAAAAAAGTTAGCCATCACATCATCCAATTACAATCAAAGGTTATGACTAACTTGGCAAAGTATGTCATGAAAGAAGGCTAAGATGCTAATGAAAGCTGGGGCCCTCTTCCTTCATTACAAGTATCCGACTTATTACTCTACTACCATAACCAAATCACTCCAAGAAGTGAAAAACTTGGATCTATCTGGGAAGGACATTTTATAGTCACATATAAGCAAGGGGATATATACTCCATCAAATCCCTTGCTTCTGAGATTAATATCAACTTTATTTGTGGCCAGTTCTTTCGACTTTATTCACCTCCTAGTACTCTTGAAGGGGGTAATTTCAGACAATTACAAGTCTGATATTGTGAGAAGAGCATTACAGATTTAAATAATAATATTATAAGCCAAAGTCCCTGACCAATATTTGGTGGAACCTCTCAAATCAGGGCAATGCTATTACACCTACTTCTCAGCCAAATTGTTTGATTTTTATTAGTAAGATTGCGCCAAATCCGCAGCAAATAATGGAAATACATACTGAGGCTCCTCCCAGCTCCTCTTCAGTTCAGTTCAACACATAGCGGAGACCAACCCTTTTATAGGCTTGGAGGGGTCCCACAATGTGCACATATTTTTCCCCATGGTGATTGGTTTAGATTTATTAAATTCTTGACTCACAGACTTTTACTACAGACTATTGACCCTACATTGGCTGTTCCATTGAGGCGAGGTGGTTTGAGAGCTCTGATAGGTAGAAACCCCATATTCTCTAATTTGGATTTTGTAGCCTATTCTGAATTACTCAGAAATCGCATTTAAAGCCTCAATAATATTTTGATACTAAGCATTGAAGTATTGAGAAAGTTCTATTATTACCCCTCCAATTAACATGATAAAACATATAAAACCCATTTTACTAGTGTTACAACTTATTTATTTTGATATAAGTGGTTTATAAAAAGCTTCTAGACAAATTATCCTAGCAGTTGAGAATAATATTTCTCCTGCAGTCATATAGCTGTATTCAGGTGTCAAAATTCACCAGCAAGGGATTTTTCTCTCTCATTGCAATCACTTTTGCAACCCATTCAATTCAAGTCTGAATCTAGTTTGATAATCTTATAGAGGAGATTAGTCTGCGCCCATGTCAGGGAGCAGTTGGGCAAGTAAGGTAAGAGGAGCAGGTGGGAGGCCCGCAGCCTCAAACATTCAAAAATGCCCCAGAGAAACTGGCAGAATAATTTTTTTTAAAAAAACAGCGGTCACTATTTCCCCAGAAATCCTTGCTTGGCAAGCACGATGCAACCAGTACATCAATATGCCGCACTCCCAGCCACTTTTGTCAGTGGAATATGGAGTCCGCATCTTTCTGGACATCCAACAAATGGCTTTATGGGAAAAATTTTGTGAGGATGTGCACACTTTTTTCCTGACCGCAGTGTACTTCACACCTCACTCCATGTCACATGGTTAGCTGGACCTAGGTTTTGAAAACAAAGAGGCAGCAGATGAGGCTGCTGCGGTGTGCGTAGTGACCAACCTCCCCAAAGGGCAATGGGTCATCGCAACAAAATACACTAGATGGACAAAACCCAACCAAATTTTCCTCACGTTTGACTTTTTGCCTA
This sequence comes from Massospora cicadina, assembly GCA_022478985.1. NCBI lineage: Eukaryota > Fungi > Entomophthoromycota > Entomophthoromycetes > Entomophthorales > Entomophthoraceae > Massospora > Massospora cicadina. The sequence goes on from JAKSZP010001709.1 coordinate 66,731, forward strand.
CTACAGTAAAACGTGACATTTTGGAGCAACACCTGAAAGATGGTCTCGCTGTCTACGGCAAAGTACAATCTTTCAAAATGCAATGCTTTATGCTGATGCCACACCTGTGCATTGGCAAAGCTATCGCAGTTCTGACCCCAACTGAGGAGATCACAAAGGACCTAACCCAGATCCCGCACTCCACTTTTATTAATATTGAAGGGCATACCACCCACCCTTTCTGGGTGACCGTGGACAGCGCGCCCCCCATCTGCACCCACTGTGACGCGTTCAGACATAAGGCACACGCATGCCCCACCAAGGAGGGCGTCGCATTCCAAGAGCACCCCTCAGTGGCCATGGCCAGCGGAGAAGTGCACTATGAACCAACTGTAAGCACCAAAGAGGCTTTCCTGTGGGGAGCACATGGCTGCTACCTACTGGTAAAGCCTATTTCCCCGCAAGAGCAGAAGAAGACCAAGCAGGCCTAGAGGGCCATGGCCAAGGAAGCGGCCAAAGTCACCACCGCTATCCCACACTCCCAACACCAGGAGGACATCAAAACCTTTGTGGCAGAAGCAAATTGGGAATCCATCAACCAATCAGATTGGGAAACCCATGCCAATTGGGCCACTTAATCTGAGGATCTGATGGGGGACTCAATCTCACCCAATCGTTGCACCCAAGCTCCAGTTGAAACTGACTTGGGGCCCATCCCAGCTGAAAATTTTTTTACCCACTCAACAGTGCACCGAACTCATCTGAACTGCAAAAAATTTGTCTAAAGTCGGGGAAACAAAAAGTGAAGGCAAAAGCCAACACAAATCTTTCTGCTAAAATTAACAAAACCACCGATAGTGTTGCTGCAAACACCCACGCTGCTGTGAAGGCCTGTGGGGATCTAGAGGAGGCTAGTGGCCCGGGTGCCCACCCCCTTGCACCTAAGGTGCAATGGGGAAGCCTTCACTTTAGGGACGTTGAAAATCGCCAGACTCAAGGCCTCGCCGTCCTGGGCTAGGAAACTGAGTTTTTTACAGCAAAATTTACCTGTGGATATCCTGGCTATCCAGGAGTCCCACTGTCCACAGGGTTCCGAGGAGGCTTGGAAAACAATGCTCCTCCCATCCCTATCCTTTTGGTCAGAGCACTGTGGGGTGCTAATTTGGAGAAATAAGTTTTTGAAATTTTTATCATCAGAAACCTTCCTCAATGGCCGAGTCCTCATTGTCACTTTCTCATGGGCTGACGTGGTACACGCTATCATCAACGTCTATGCCCCAAATGGTGCATGAGAGCATTGGGAAGTTTTCTTGTCAGTCAAATCCCTCCCGCTACCCCAGACCCTTCCAAAGTTGGTGACATGAACTGTTGGCTAAATACTCCAACGGACTGGTGGCCTTCCTCCTCCCATGCCCCAGGGCCACATTGAACTTCGCGTTCTAAAGGCCACCCTTGGGCTAATGGATGCACTGCTGTGGCAAGCCCCGCTGCTCAAGAACATGACGCGCCCCCACGTCCACAATGGCCAATTAAGGTCCATGTCCCACATTGACCTTATCCTTACGCCGGCGAAAATCTAACCCCACATATCCCACTTTAAAACAACAAAAATGGAATTCTCCTACCATCAACTGGTCTCAATAACCTACCACCTACCTGTCACAGCTGCTAAGGCCCCACATTGGTGCAAAATCCACCCCCCGAGCTCACGTCACCAGGATTTTCCATGTGGGTGGAATCAGCAACTTTGGCAAAAAAGTTTGTTGCACCATTTTGTGCGGACCCCATTTCCAAATGGGCAACTTTCAAAGAAGATACCATCCGCCACTTTTGCCACCTCTCATCCAGATGCTCACGAGCCACATCAGCTGTCATTTCGCGCGCTCTGGCAGATTTGGCACACCTGGAGTCCAACATCCCAGCTACAGGATACAGCTCTGCATGGGGCCAGAAGTGGGCGGAGGCAGCCAACCACCTCAACGCGCTCAAAAGGCAACACAAACATTGGGTTTGTGTTCAGTACAGGGCCAAATGCATCACAAAAGGTGACAAGTGCACCGCATATTTTTTTGAAGATTTTTTGCACCATGCCAGAGCGTGGCCTGCACACAGGTATGAAGATCAGATGATTCCATTGCGGATACACCAGCCAAAGTGGCAATCAAAACACAAAAGTATTACTCCGAGTTGTACTGATCTGATCCAATTCAGCTGGCTGAAGTGGCGGAATTTCTCAACTGAGCCCACATCTGCACCATTTTCTGATACCCAGAAATGATGAATTTGATTACTCTGAACGAATTATGGACAGCCATTCGTGGTGCACCAAACCAAAAATGCCCAGGCCTGGATGGCATTCCATATGAATTCTACAAAAAGTACTTCAAATATATATCCCCACTACTGCTGGCCTCACTTAACCAGAGCCTTTTGGAAACGCGCCTCCTGCCAGGAGGACAAGAGGCCTTTACCATCACACTTTTCAAGAAAGGGGGCAAGATAGACTTAGCCAACTGGCGCCCCATTTCTTTAACTAACATGGATACAAAAATTTTAACAAAAATTATGGCTAACCGTTTAGGGATTGTAGCATCTGCCACCATCTCCCTAGAACAATTTGGTTTCATACCCAGAAGGTCAATTTGGGACAACGTGCACTCTGTGGCCAACGCGTGCCAGTCCACAGCCTCTGGGGCACTTGCATCCTTGGACCAACAGAAGGCATATGATAGAGTAAACTAGGAATACCTCAGGGCCTGCCTCCATCAATTCCGCTTACCCCCTCGCTTCATCAACTGAGTGATGCTGCTCACGGAATCTGAAACAATGGAAGTATGTGGCCCTGGCTTCCTAACTGAAGTAGTCCGCCCTCAAAGGGGCTTGCGACAAGGGGACCCCCTTAGCCCACTCTTATACAACTTCAGCCTTGACCCACTACTTTGAAAAGTAAATGCCCAACTCACCGGGATCCATGTGCCAGGCCAAGCCCCAGTCAAGATGATGGCGTTTGCAGATGATTGTGTGGTAGGGGTGTCTAATAATAAAGATGCACGCGCACTTGAAGCTCTCATCCAGGAGTATTTCCGGGTAAGTAATGCTGCACTGAACGCTTCCAAAACTGAAATCATCCTCCTTGGTCAGTATCATAACTGCTGGGCCCCTGCAACCAGCGCCCAGCCCAGCCTATCTACTCACACACGCGCTCGCCCTCCCAGCTCACCCCACACTGCTCCACTGGTGCTCTCCTTTGTGCCACGCCCTACCATAGGGCCGGTCTGCCATCTGAGCGTGTGGGTAAAGGCAGGCGGATATGCATCAGCAGTAATGGAGAGTCATATTCTAGACAATGTGACGAAGCGCATCGCCTCCCTCAGGGCCCACCCTACTTCCCTTACTGGCAGGGTCGTTTTAGCCAACTCTATGCTTCTCTCCAAAGTCCGGTTTGGAGCCCACGCCATCCCCTTCTCCCCAAGCTTCTTCAAATCCTTGCATGCCCTGCTGCAAGGATGGCTATGGTCAGGCCGCCCTCCACCAGTACAGTTAGAGGTCATGTTTGGCCCTCATCATCATGGTGGCATGGGCCTGCTTGACTTCAAAGCCCATGCTGCCAAGATCCTGGGTACCTGGATTGCGTCTGTCACCGCCCCTACACTCCCATCCCAACACTGGTCCCGCGCAGCCTGCTCCAACTTCTCCCGCGCCTTGGGCCTCAACAATCCATCGAACCCCCACTCCCTGATGAAATACCTCGCATCACACACATCGGCCACAGGTCCCCACAGCACTAAAACCCACTACAAACGAATCCTCCTCTCCATGCGGAGCACTGAGAGGAGAATTCGTATTAGTGGACATACAACCCGAAGAGGCTGCCCCTCACTTCAGTTCACACAAGAGGTACAAGGGCTACCCATCCAAGATGGCGTGATCCCACACGGCCCCATGTCCTATCCAGGGTGGACTACCTGGACATTATGACGTCCTTTACTCCATTTGAGACCCAAAAAACTATCTGGAAATATGCACACCATCCTCTGTTGCAGCCCCAAATCCATTCCCATGTGTGGTGCTGCCTGAGGCGGGTGTATTGTACAGCTGAGCGCTCTAACGCTTTACACTCATCCTGTGTCGTGTGAGGCCAGTATGGAACGCTGTTCCACCGCCTGGAGAAGTGCCCTACCTCTAAAGTGATATGGCGCGAAGTTCAACGTCTGCTGGGCCAGGATCAAATACATCCCTTCAGTCTGTCAAGAGACATGTTTGCCCTATCAATGGCCTCCCCCTTCACCCTCCCTCCATGCTCTGGTAGTTGCAATCGCCATGTGGACTATCCACATGATTATCTTGGATGCCATCGCAGGCTCCACCCCCATACTCCCAGAAGAAGCCCACAGATTCCAGTCTCACTTGGTGGACCACTTTCAAGTGTGGATGTTTGGATACCTCCCACCACGCCACCGACAGCTGGTCTCCTCATGGTTCCCAGTTTGATTCATCAAATCAGACCCCTTCCTTCACACGTGTTAAATTGTGGCTACGCCCCTTCACACGTTCCCTCCCCCTCCCCATAAGTGGCGTTCCCGCTGGAAACAAGAGATAGCATCGCTTCTCTGGGGTGCCTTCCCTGTTACTACATTTTGTCTCTTTTGGGTCAAATTTGGAAGTGTCCATCTCATGGTCAGCCTTCCCCGCAATAAATTTAAAATTTAAAATGCACCAGCAAGCTTAACAACCACCTGAATTCCAACAAACATATTTGAGTTTGGTCGCATTTGACTACAATATCAGCTACCATTTGGCGACAGGAAAATGCCATTTAAACTTTTATATGGGTGAAAGGCCACATTGCCTCTAGTACTTTATTCCACTATTGAGCCAGCTATGGGGATGAGCGTCAAACAATATCTATTATGGCTGGCCAATATCATGATTTTTTACAATCTTAGGCATTTTAAATAATTATAAAGAGGAAAATAAATGCAAAGAAGATGGATGACCAGAATCAGCCTGCAGTGAAAGAATACTAAGTGGGCGATAGCGTAGCCTATTGCAATACCCATGGGTTTGTGAGGAGAAACAAGTTGGATGCCCTATGGGGACTATCCAAAATCACTACCAAGTTGGCAGTTGATTCATATATAATTAAGAATAATGAAGATATTCAAATATTCAATAGAGTCCATATGAAACACTTAAAGTATTGGACTTGGGGAAAATTAAAAAAATATATGAAAAAAGATAGAAATGATGCATAAATATATATAAATTATTAAAAAAATATAAAACTTGATTTTTATTTTTTACTGTGAAAATGCATCTGGTAATATTTTACTTACCAAGTTCTAGAGAAGAGGAAGATAATGATGGGAATGAGTCTTTATTAAAGCAGGATCAGGACAGGCTGTAACCAGATCCGCTGGGATGGTCCTTTAAACAAGTTGTTGTGAGGACCGGATTGGGTTGAGACTGGGTCCACCATGAGTAGTCCCAAGGCAATAGTGCAGAGCTCAGCAAGGCCAGCTGAGAAGATCTTGAGAATGACGAGGAGTCGTTGGAACCAATCCTGAGGTTAGTACAGGCTGACTGATAAAGTCATTGGAACCTGCCCTCAAGTTAGTACATATTATTGATAAGACGGCATTGATAACCCATCCTGGGGTTTGTAAAGATGGACCAGTTCACCTTTTGCAAGGATGCCTGATATGGTACTGGCATGGCATGATGTCATGGGAACCATGCTCAAGAATTGGTGGCAGCGGGTTGTAATCAAGGACAAGGAGTCACGAAGCTGAGAAAAGCATGAGGGAGTTGAGTATAGATAGAGCTGAACTCCTCTGAGTTCATAGACATATGATGGCCAAACCTGATCATAGCCCAAGGCGGCTTCCTTCCCTGAGGGTCCTATCTTTTGATAACTGATCTGGTTTAGGGGGAGGATATGTTGGATTTCAGTTGACAACATTATCCATCCAATCGACAGATTAATCAATTTGAAGATTGGCAGTTCTAATATGATATTTTAGTGATGATTGCTGACTAAAGTATTAGTCATAATTAATTACTGAAATGGATATGATAACTAATTAGATTTTTATTTTCATCAGGCAAAATCCCTGACAATATTGAGCAAGAATTTGAAGAGAGAGTAACACCTGACAGTCAAATTATATGAGGAATCGTTTGAGTTAATGGTTAGGGAGTTTTCAAAACTACCTAGGCGTTTAAATCTTTGTGTCAATGATAGAATCGTCATAAGGCACCATGACCAAATCAATTTTTGCTCAGCTCCTGACACTAATTTATTGGTCGCCAAACATTGAGGATTATGCTACCTAAAAAAATCAAGTAAAAATACTTGCCATGAATTGAAAGCTAAAACTTAAAGGGTCAAACCATCTGGGGAACAATTAATCAATACCCAGTGTGCAGCTAAAAACTGTGCACCAAGCGTACAGTAAAAACCCCAATAATTCCCCTAATAAATTCAGATCTAAAATTGATAATAACTTAGTTGTTTATAAATTATTTGCATAGCTTAGATTTGAGATAAGAGTGCAAGGATTGGATACCTTAGTGTAACAATTTATAAGCTTAATAATTTTGGGCCAATAACCCCTATAAAGTTATTACTTGCACATGTTCATATTTGTGCAATTCATCCGCGTTGTATGGTAGTTGATATAATCAGTTGATGATAGTATGATGACTATTATCCATAGTTGAATGGAAGTCCTAGATCCCAGACCAACACTCAGCCAGTATTTCCACTCAAAATACTTGTGATGTCTTTAAATAGGGATTTGTTCCCTCATACCATCTAACCTGATCTTCTCTTAGATTCCCATTGACAGTTTCTCCAGTTTGACACACAGTCAGCAGCAATCCCTGATTTGATTCCGCTTCTTCTCTGGATCTCCGCTCAGATCCTTACTCTTTTTCTTAAAGAGTCTCCCAATTATTGCACACAGCAATAATATCCCTGAGAAAGAATAGAACAAATGAATTCTGATAAATTGTAATAAGCTAGTATATCTACTGTATACTCTGTACTAAACTCTGTTTTTTAGTAAATACTGTTTTTATTAGTTTTTTTAGGGAATTTATAAAGGTAATTTGGCGCCCAACCCTCAGTTGATACCACTTCGATGAAACGGCAGCTGTTGCCATTGAATCAACCATCTTTGTCTCATCAGCGATGGTCTTCCCCATCCTGGCTAGGATTCCGTCATTGGACATCCTCAAGACCTAAAATGGAAAGTGTCAGAAAACGTGTTATTAACGTTTTCCTCTCAATCCAAGTGAACCAACCATATTTGGCAGGTGACCTGCTTAAGTAATGGGACTTGCTAACCATTAAGGAAGGTCATGAACCAACTGATTGATTCTCTAGTTGCAGGTGGCATCACTCGCCTTGCAACTTACTCCTTAGATTCCCACTCATTCAGTGATGAAACCTGACCGATCCCAATTGGTACACCTGATAGTTAATCAGTTATCAGATGCCTCTATTTTGTCAGCAGCTTTGCCCAACGAGATCTTAAGCATTTGTCCAGATTAATCCCTGACAGATCTGACCAGGTGAATAACCTAAAATCCCCCAAACATAGTCACCCCAAAATCAGGGTCAAACAATTTCCAATTCGCCTCGCATTAGGAAATTATCCCCTAGCGATTTCTGGTAATCTAGCTGTCTGGGAATTGGGAAAAATCCCAACACATTCTCCCTCTTTCCTAGATTTCCAGCGAGAAAAGGACCGGGGCAGGAGAACACCACTTTGGACACTCATTTGAATACTTCATTTGCTCAAGCGGAGTACAATCAACAGTATTTAATGCTGCTCAGGATGACCTTTGGCATGCGGCTCTTTCCTCTTCCTCCTTGCTACTTCCTACTCAGAGCGCGGTCCCCAGGATCTTCTGTCATACCAGGCTGATCAATTTACTCATGATGATACTAATCCCAGGATATGGACTTCCCCCATCAGGGCATATGACCCACTGTCATATTCAGGATTCTTGGTCTGGCATCCTCAATTTCCTGTTTTATTTTTCGCCCTAGACATGAGACACTTACCATTGATGTTTGTTTTACAGCCCAATTAAGAATGCTCATTTATGTTCATCCCTTATTGTTTTTCTTCCCATAACCTCTTGGCTAATATCATTCTTAATTCTTCTCTGGAGAGCTTATCCCATTAATTTTGAGATTAATTTCTTTAAAATTGGAGCTTGATTAATTTTAGAGTGCATAATGTCAACTATCATATAAGGATAACATCCCACCTCTCATCCAGCTCATATGCCAAATTCCAAGCCATGGTACCAACAACTGCTCAACAGTTTTTTTGATCAAAATCTTTGGCTCTTCCAGCAGATGAGTCAGGCTGTGTGATGGAACCTCTTCTACAGTCCTTCCAGGACTCATTCTCCTAGTCTGGCACCAGTGGTTAGTCCTTCCGTGGAATTACTGTAAATGGTAACCAAACCTTTAAAAACCAGGCTAGGGATCGTCTCAAACAACTCTTGGTCAATTCTTCATCTGTTGTCAATTCCAGAGTTAGATTTTCGAGACTCTCCTGGATTCAACTCCTTTTGCAGATGTTTCCTAACATTATTGTTGATGCTCCTGGAATCATGCCCTTCACTATTGATCATTCTTTCCTCTCCAGGTTGGACCTGCTTCCAGAGTTCCTCTTCTAACTCGGTCAATACTACAAGCCAGCTGTCTTGGCCACCAAACTCATCATATGCAACAGCGTTCATTTCGAACTCTCCTACACAGAATTAAGGGCAAATCACTGAGGCTATATTTACAGGACTGAATTCTTCCAATCTTGAGAACATCTTAGATCAGGATATTGCAGATTATGCTCCTCACTTTTCTGGCTAAGTTCTTTTAAAGTTGGGCATCGAAGCTTCCAGCCTCTCCCAGCTTCCATTGCTCCTTCTTCTTCAGCTTCTGAGAAGCGCATAGTCATCACTTGCAGTATTCCATTTGCTCCTTGCATGACTATCTAATTTCTGGCATGTCACATCAGTATCTTCTGCTGATGGCTTTATAGGGGCATGATTCAGCAACCCCCATCTAGTATCCCTTATTCACTGCTGGCCCATATGTCTGGTGTTCTTGACAAACCCATCAGCAAGTGCTCAAGACTAATCTTCCAGCTCCTGTACCATATTGGGATTACTTGAGGTTATTTGGTAACTGCCTCTTCCTGTACTGTTGCTTCCCTACCCACTCCAGGATATCACATTTGGCTTCTTCCAACATCTTAATTTCCCTTCCATTAGTCACTTTCTCACAGGGATCTTCGTCCCCTCAACGAACTTGGTTTCATGTAGGTCTAGCCCTTGCTAGCATCTGATCTCACATAGATTTTGACAGTTTATTCACTCCTACTGCGATCCATTATCCCTCCCCCAAGAGGCGACATAGGTGGAATCATACCTAAATCAAGGATAATCAATAAAAAAGTAAAAATTATAAAAATATATCAGTTTTTCTATACAGTTTTGTTAACATTTTTTTCCCAATTTTTTATCAATTTTTTTATTTTATTTCCATGGGACTTGCCCTTGTTTCAGTTCAGTGGTCCATCTTTTTATTTTTTCCCCCATACTGGATCCTAGTTATTCTTAAACTTACCAGTTTTCTATGGTTCAGAGGTCCTTTTTTGGACTTGACCTTATCATTAGGACATAACCAACTTAATGGTTCAGCGGTCCTTCAGGAATCTTTTTTTTGTTATTTTTATTAATCCATCGCTTCAAATACTTAGCATGGACTCAATTTACTACTCTTCCTTCCAAGAGGTTGTTGATTGAGTAAGCATCCATCACTGTCTTGACAATAATCTCAAACGGACCTGACCACAATGCATCCAGTTTATTTTCTTCTCCCAAAACCGTGTGTATTGCAATAGGCAACTCTTTTGCCTATTTGATATTCTAATAAAGCAGGTCGTTCTTACCATCCATTGATTTCAATCATATCCTTTTCTTCAAAGTCATATTGAATGCTTGCAATTGCATTTTGATCAGGATATTCATTAATTGGTTCATGTACTGCTTGGTACTCATCCCCAATGTTGGTTCCACCACCAAATATAAAATTGGTGACAACACAGCTTTCCTCCCATATAGCAACTCAAATGGCATTTTTCCCATTGCTGTATGATGACTGATACTGTAGGCAAATGTCACCGAACTCAGATACATTCCCCACGTGGAAGTTCTTCCTAAAACCAGCTTCCTCAGCATCATGGCCAGCGTTCCATTAACTCGTTCTACCAGTCTGTTAATCTCCGGCTGGTAGGGTACAGAAACAACTTGTAAGATCCCCATTATCTCATTAAATCATGGGATCACATGAAATGTGAAGTTTGTCCCATTGTTGCTAAGCAGGACCTGCGGGCATCCATATCAGTATACTACTTGATCCTGGATGAACCTCACAGTACTGGCAGCATCTACTTGTTAGAGCCTTCATCTCGACCCATCTCATCAGATAATTGATTGTAACTATTATGAACTTGACTCCCCCTGTGCTCATTGTCAGCAGTCCTAAAACATCAATGGACGCCGCATGCCAAGAAATTCCAGGACGGACCAGTTGATATCCAGTTGTATTCTTATGTGGCTTGTGCAGCTGGCACTTCACGCAATAATCTAGATAGTCAGTGACATCATAGTTGATTGACTCCCAGTAGTAGTACTGGCAAATATGGTTGGTCATATTTCTCAGGCCTCAATGCCTGACAACCTTATGAGTGGCTTAAACGATAGCTGTTATTTCTGATGGCTTTGGGGAATAGTTAACCGCTCTTAATAATCATCTTAAACACTTGTTTATCCATGGTCTCAGTGTTTTCCATTGCTTTCCAAAGTGCACCTTGGATTTCTCTGGTCTCGTTCCCAATTTCTCCATCAACCATTCTATGAAATAACTCATCTGCCTGCTGGTATACCATCTGGACCATTGGTAACTGTGATAAGCCATCTGCATTTTGGTGAGAAGCGCCCGCTTGGTGGACAATCTCATAATTGTAATCCTGTAGCTTTAGTGCCCATCAGGCCAGTCATCCTGCTGGTCCTTTCAGATTGTGGAGCCAATGCAACAAGGAGTGGTCCATCACCACGTTAAAGTGCGTTCTGTGGATGTACACCTGAAACTGCTTACATGCATAAATGACTGCAAAGCATTCCTTCTCAGTTATGGTGTAGCTCCTCTCAGCGGCTGAGAGTGTCCGGCTCACATACGCCACTGGATGTTTGTCCCCAAGCTCATCTACTTGGCTTAATATGGCGCCAATTGCCATCAGCAAAGCATCAGTTTGTATAATAAACTCTCAATCAAAATTTGGATATCTAAAAATAGGAGAATCTATTAGATATTGGCACAGCTCACTAAAGGATTTCTGCGCTTCTTCATTACATATGAATCCTTTCTTCAGATCCCTTAAAATATGGAATAAGGGCTCCGCGTTTCTGGAAAAATTCCAAATAAATCTTCTATAGTATCCAACCATTCCAAGGAACACTTGGATGTCCTGGACACTCTTTGGCACAGCCATTTGTTCTATGGCTTTGATCTTCTGGGCTTGTGGCTTCAATCCACTAAAGATAATCACAAATCCCAGATATTCCAAATCTTTCTTAGAAATTTGACACTTCCTTGGCTCAATCTTCAGGTTGGCTGCGGACAATCTCTTGAACACTTCTTCAAAGTGGTGTAAATGGTCAGTAAACATCCTAATAAACAAATTGATATTGTCCAAGTACACCAGGACGCATGACAACTTCAAGTCACTCAGTATAGCGTCCATGGCCCTCTGGAACGTTGCAGGCGCATTGCGTAGACCCTGGGGCATCCTTGTCTGTTGATATAGCCCCTGCGCGGTAATAGCGCACTTAGCTTGGTCTTCTCTTGGCAAATCTATTTGCCAATATCCAAATATCAGATCCATCGTGGAGAAACACTTCACTTCTATAATCAAATTTAGTGCATCATCAATTCATGGTAGAGGATATGAATCCTTTTTCTTAATCTTATTCAGCTTCCAGTAGTCAATCACCACCCCGATTAAAGCCATCCTTTTTCTTCACAATAAGAATTGGACTCGTCCCAGGACTCAACGATGGAACTAGAAGCCCATAATTCACTAGTTTGCTGAGTTCTTCTTCCACTAACACTTTGGCCACATTTGACTGTCAATTCATTCTCATCTTGAGTGGCAAATTTTCCCAAGTATTGACCTTGCTGATCACATCTCTCATGTATCCTAAATCAAGGATGTCCTGGGCAAATACTTCCCAATACTTTCTAATAATTTGAGCACCTCCTCATGCTGTCCTTCCGTCAGATCAGCGAGTTGCTCTCAATCAACCAATAAGATGATACTCTCAGTTACCCCATCCAGTAATCCCATCTTATCAAGGGTCCCAAAATTGTGAAATATCCTCAGTTCAGCTGTTGGGATTATATGAACAAATAAAACGATCTGATCCTTCTTGATCTTCATCGGTTTTTCACTTAAATTTGCCAGGAGAACTCGAATTTCTCCATGGCCTGGCAATATTATTCCAGGAGCCACCCAAGGCTCTAATCTGGACTTCTTCCAGGGGCTTCTGACCTCCCCATACAGCAGCTCTGGTATCTCTAATGTCAACCCCATGTTGACTATCATCTGTGTTCCCAGTGGTATAGTTTTTGCATTCTTGATCTTCAGTGGAATTCCACGGTTTTCTAGGATTTCCGTCAGCATTTCTCATCACTTCCAGCCAACTAGTTTGTATTTAACTGGGACAAAGCCATCATTGTATATCAAGTTGATGAAGTTGTTTCTCCTACTCAGTGGAGCTTTCCCATCCTTCTGATAGACCAATGGTAACGTCTGACCCAATATGGTCAACGTATTATCCTCAAAGTTACATTTAACTCCGTACTTCTGTAGAAATTCCATCCTGATAAGAATATCATAGCTTTTGTTGGTTAAAGCTATTGCTGGAGCAGATACCACCAAGGATCTGAATCGAAGTGGCAAAGTGCTATATACTTTAAATGAGATGATGGTATTTGACCCAGCTGTCCCATACTCCTTCTTGTGTTCCAAGTCAGGTAAGACCTTCATCATCCTCACCAGCTTGGTCAAGACAATGTTAATGGGCGCTCCGCTGTCAAAAATCTCCCTCGCCTGTCCTAATTCATTTTTATATCTATATACATACACTTGGAGTATTGTAAGATAGTGTTTACTGAGTGTATAGAGGCGTTATTAGCTGAATCGAGGGTGTGAATGATTTGTGCCAATAAAATAGGAAACAATTCTTTTATCGTGCTGAGGGGGATTGACAGGTTTGCCTCATCTAATCAAACTTTGGTCAATTCATTGGGATTATCCGCAGCTCAAATCTTGTCCACTAGTTGTCAGGCATATGGCTGGGCAACTTTCTTGATTATCTTGGAGTTGATTCCCTCCACCTCGGATCTTGTTACTGCATTCACATCCAGATTGACCACTTGATACAGTTGATCCTGTACATCTTCATCCACGAACAGATCACTGATGTCAATTTCCTCATGCGTAATATCAGGAGGAACAGGCTTCTTCGCAGCTCTAGACTGTTACCTGTATAGGACGCGGGCCCTTTTTTCAACTCCTTTGCAGTTGCAGACTCTTTTGCTTAGACCACGTTGATTTAGTCCTTCTGCTTCTTGCAATTTACAGTGAAATGTCCCTCCCCTCGCATTGGTAACATACTTTCTCCTTCTTATTAATCTGTCTGAAGTCTTTGGGCTTATTCCCCGGCATGGTTTGGTTGTTCATTTCTTTAGCACCCTCGTTCCCCTTTGTGGGATTTGAATTTCATACTGGGTTGGAATTGAAACTTCTGTTTGGATTATCAAAGGTTTCTCCCAAGATTTTCAAATCTTTTACAATCTGAGAGGTAGTAATCTCCATCGTGAACATATAAGACATCATTCAGTGCAAATTATGATAGGGCTAAAGGGCTTCTTGTAATGCAATTCTGGCATCAAAGTCATCCAAGTACACTTGCTCTAACCAGTATTTGTGATAAATGGTAGAAACAATCCGCAAAGCTTTCTAAAGATTCATCTTTATGAAATTTATTGCCCATAAACCCTTGTTTGCGCTTTGACATGCATGTCAGGCTTCTGAGTTCCTTCATAATGGCCACTTTGGCCTCCACATATGATCAGATGTCCCCCTCTAGGTGGGGCAACACTAGGTTTTGGCAATCAGTGTCTAGGCAATTCATCACCTTCAATGCCTTTTGACGATCACCATATATGTACATAGTCATATCAAACAGTTGGAAAAATTCTGGGGTGTTATCCCAATGTAAAGTCAGCAATTTTGGCATTGCCTTGAATTCCTTTGAGGTTTCTCTAACCGCCTCTATATGTTCTGCTACTCAGCTCATTTGGGGAGTGATTTTGGGCATCATCTCAAAAATAGTGGTGAAAGCGGGTGGCATGTTTCTTGGGGTATTCTACTTCCCATTTATTGTACAAGGAGTTCTTTCTTTGGCATCAGTTGCCACATATAGCTCACAATCACATTTGTAATTTTTTAGCTCTTTGACCTGTTTGTTCAGTCGCTCAACATTAGTGCTGAAAGCTCTCAAACAAACGCAATCCACTTCATGCTCCATTTTCAGAAATAAGACTTCTTGAATTAAGTCCCCTTCTTTCTTTAATGGAGTTACTTTTCCAAGTAACTCATTCCTGAAACTTTCAACATTGTTGATCCCTTCCTCAATCTTGGTGACTCTTTCTTCCAAGGCTGCGAATTCTCAATGATCTAGTGGCTTTAGGGCGTTCTGATTAATGGTAGCTAACTCTATCCATAGTTTTATTAGCTTGTCTTTATATGACATCCTTCTAAGTTCTTCTACTCAACTACACAACTTTAGTTAGCACCACTTTGTAAAAATTTACAGGTTTGATTATTTTTGGCCAATAACCCCTATAAAGTTATTACTTGCACAGGTTCATATTTGTGCAATTCATCCGCGTTGTATGATAGTTGATATAATTAATTGAAAATAGTATGACGACTATTATCCATTTTTGAAAGGAAGTCCTAGATCTCAGCCCAACAAATGGCCAGTATTTCACTTGAAATATTTGTAATGTCTTGAAATAGGGATTAGTTCCCTCATACCATCTAACCCAATCTTCTCTTAGATTCCCATTGGCGGTTTCTCCAGTTTGACACACAGTCAGCAGCAATCCCCAATTTGATTCCGCTTCTTCTCTGGATCTCCGTCAGATCCTTACTCTTTTTCTTAAAGAGTCTCCCAATTATTGCACACAGAAATAATATACCTGAGAAAGAATAGAACAGATGAATGCTGATAAAGTGTACTAAGCTATTATATCTACTGTATACTCTGTACTAAACTCTGTTTTTTTTGGTAAATACTGTTTTTTATTATTAGTGATTTCTAGGTAATTTATAAAAGGGATTCGGAGCCCAACCCTCAGTTGACACCTCTTTGATGAAACAGCAGCCCTTGTTGTTGAATCACCAATCCTCGTCTCAGCAGCAATAGTCTTCCCCATCCTGGCTAGGATTCCATCGTTTGACATTCTTAATATCTAAAATGGAAAGAGTCAGAAAACGTGTTTTTAACGTTTTCCTCTCAATCCAAGTGAACCAAATATATTTGGCAAGGGACCTGCTTATGTAATGGGACTTGTTAACCATTAAGGCAGGTCATGAACCAACTGATTGATTCTCTAGTTGCATGTGGCATCACTCGCCTTGCAACTTACTCCTTAGATTCCCACTCAGTCAGTGATGAAACCTGACCGATCCCAATTGGTACACCTGATAGTTAATCAGATATCAGATGCCTCTATTTTGTCAGCAACTTTGCCCAACGAGATCTTAAGCATTTGTCCAGATTAATCCCTGACAGATCTGACCAGGTGAATAACCTAAAATCCCCCAAACATAGTCACCCCAAAATCAGGGTCAACTGATTTCCAATTCACCTCGCATTAGGGAATTATCCCTTAGAGTATCCTGTAATATAGATAGCTGGGAATATGGGAGAAAATCTTAACACTTAGATTGTTATCAAATCTGCACTTGGCTCTGTGTGAAGAGAATATAAAAGTGTTCCCTACCAGTTCAAAGTTATCTTCAGAATTAAGAAGCACCTGTTTAGCGTTGGACCCTTTACCCAACGTGGCTTTTTAAGTAATAAAATTTAAAAGTATTCATACTTTTATTGCCTCAATTATTTATTTCATTTAATCAACACTTTAATCAAGAATTTGTACAGTCAATAACACGGAGAAGAGGCGAGCTACAATATAAGTGATCCTGATTTTTAACATCCAGTAAGTTGATTTACAACGCCCTATCACTGGTTATAACAGAACAGAAAATGGACTATTCCACAGACTTTACAAGGGTGTAACCTCTCTGTATGCCCTCTCCAACTAACAGACAATCCTACTAAGCGTCAGTATCATACTAACCATATTCCAGGGATATATTAGCAGCTGTCCTTTAAACCAAAAGACTAAGAATTTTGCCACCCCTGCACTCTCCTGCTTGTGGTACCTTACCTGGGCACTTTTGTCTAACTGTTTTGTAACAATGTGGAAAGGTCCTGTACTTCACAATTGATGAAGTTAAATACTCTCATCTCTATTTTTGGGATATGATTGAGAAGCCCTACAGGAGAGCCCTACCCTCCTGTCATGTGCACACTACCACAATCCTGAAGGTCATCAAGACATCCTGTTTTTGTTGTGGGAAGCCACTTACTTATTCAAATCCCAAGTGAACACGGCTGTTCACGCCTAACACTTTGACACTGCGTCCAGGATTAGATAAGACCGACCCCAGAAGAGTTGGCGTGACGTATGGAACATTGTATTGTGTCAAAATGAAAGCCCACCTCACTGTGGCCTCTGGAGGGGCCATTGTGGCATCCCTCTAGATTGCAGAGCGAGGGCAAACCTTCCAAAGAACCTGTCAGTATGGCTCACTGAACTCTTGGATACTCAGACAGCTATTCCAAATTTTCTTGATGAATGCCTACCACTGGTAGTAAGAGCCACTATTCTGAACTTTATCAGGATGCCGCCTAGTCAGCGCTCCTGGCCCTCAGATAAGGAAGAATGGCCATCATGGAATACATTCAGCTTTTCTGGCATTTATAAAAAGCTTCAAAAGTGACCCCCTCCCAGCTTGCATGGAGATTCTAACAGTACCTAGGTCCTGAAATTCTTACTGATATGGCCGCCACCTGCCTGGGGGCAACCTTGAAGATGGAAATCTCAGTTGCCTCCCAGGCGGAGCCAGTTAGCCCTGGCCCAAGACAGGACCCATGTTTCTGGAAAAACATGAAATATTATGCAGATGACATGCAGAGCCAGAGCCTGTCTTCAACCATGCGAGACAACAGGAGCAGTTAGCCACCTATGAACCCGCTTCACGCCCCATGGCCCTGGCACAAGCAACCTCCAGTGGCTTGAACGTGCCAGCGTAAAATCTTCATCTGACCCTCACTCACGTCTCTTCTTTCAATAAAGAAAACAGGTTTTCTTATCTGTTTTCACCATTTTCTCTACACGTAAGAAGAAAGTGAAAGGAGTTGTGATCAAGAAACTGTGGATGCTAATGGACATGGGGCATAAGAAAACTTCTTGAACTGGGAGCTAGCTACAAAACTGAAAGTACCAATTCAGGAAAAGGCTACTATAACTCTCACGGACACCTAAGTCAGCATACTGGAGATTGAGCTAATTATAAAGCTACAGCAGGGACCGCGCCATTTCTATGAGACCTTCAACGCCATACAGAACCTTCCTCACCCATCATTTTGGGTATGAGTTGGTGGCACATGTAATCTCCACTCTTTGACATGGAGCAGGGCCAGGTGACGTTCCACACAAAGGATCTAGAGCCATTAGCACTATTGTTACTTACCTCAGGCAGAAGCAGGCCTGTCATAAACTCCATACACCAAATGATGAAACAAAAGGTACCAAAAATTTTAGAGACTATGAACAACTATTTCATTGGAGCATCGTCACCTACGCCCCACATGGCCACTTTGTGTTCTTGTTCAAATTCAAAGGGGACGCTGAGCTTCATAAAGAAAGCTTAGTATACCCTCATTACCCCAGGTCAAAGGAAACCATTTACAAGTATGTGAAAGACATGATAGAGCATGGGAAGTTCATTCTTTTGAAACCTCCAGTGGTGTCCCCATACTCCTGGTTCCCAAGGCCAACAGAGAGATCTGCCCATATGTAGACTACTGCTAACTGAATTGAATAACAAAATGGACCCATACCCATCCCACTGATGGCAAGCATTTTTCAGATGATTGCAAAAAGTCAAGTGTTCTCAAAATTAGATTTTATGGACACCTTCACCAAGTACTGGTTGTATCCAAACATCAACTATATACAGCTTTCAAGTGTCGCCTGGTTGTGCATGTGTAAAAGATTATGTCATTTGGACTCAAAAATGCACCAGAGGTTTTCCAATGAATCATCAACCACGTTGTCAGCGACTTTATTAGAAAATTATTTGTCATGTACATTGACGACATCTTGATATTCTCTAAGTCTGAGAGAACCACACAGAGAGCATTATGAAGTTTTTTTAGGGAACTGTGTAAGGCAACCCTTCATTTAAAGACCTCTAAATGCAAGTTCTACAAGGGCTTGGCATCCTTCATGGGCAACGTAGTATTTAGAAGGGAATAGTCATCTGCCAGACAAGCTTACAGTAATAGGAGTTTTTGGCGCCCATGGACAAGATGGGGGTATGCAGCTTCCTAGGGGTGATAAATTTCCTGAGAAAATTTACCAAGGACCTCTTGGAGATAGCCTCCCCGCTTATCTGGCTTACTGGACAAGTTTCTTTAGAATGGGGAGAGGAGGAAGAGAAGGCGTTTTAGGACATCAAGGGCTTCATTCTCAAAATGCCAGTTTTAGAGCTCCCTGGCGCTTTCAGCCATTCATCATTGAGATGGACGCCTCCAATTTTGCTATTGTGGCGGTCCTCTTATAAACTGGCAAGGATGTTTTAGAGCACCTGGTATGCTACTTCATCAGGAAGAAGCTTCTGGAAGAAATAAACTACCCCAATTATGACAAGGAACTTTTGGCGATCACCACAGCTCTAAATGAATGGCATCATTGACTGTTGTACGCATATCACCTATTCATGATCAGGACTAACCTAGGGCTTTAGAGTTCCACAAGAGCCCCCAGAAGGATGAAAAAGAGATAAGATTGCTGGCACTTAGAGCTGTCTCAGTACATGTTAAAAATGTTATCAGATGAATTCCTCTCATGTTAACTAAAATTAGGGGTTTGATTAGTTGAAGTCATTGTTAATTAATCGCCTAGTTTTTAATATTATCATTAATAATAAAGTTACCAATTTGTAGGTGGTGGAAGGCGAGTCAGTAAGGGCATACGGCTACCAACCTGAAGGTTGCGGGTTCAATTCCTGCCCTTCGCACATTGATTGGGGTGCCAGCCAAAGGAAGCTATTGGCGGTTAGTAGGTCTAATAACATGAAAACCTTACCCATGACCTAACCAGAAAAATTTGAGTCCCAATCCGGAGGTGGAAAAACTTTCTTTGATGGAGTTGACCCTGTTCAGGTTTCATGTCATTTCTTTCTTTTGGTAATGCCTGTCCCCTGGTCAGCTTGCCTCTGTCAAATAAAAAATAAAGTTATCGATTTGTAAGCTTTTCTTTCTTGTAACAATCACTTTAGTTACTACAATTCGATTTGAACAGCAAGTTTGGATAATCAAACACAGGAAAGATGGGCGACTCTATCAATAAAAATAATACAACATGGGCGAGCGTTGCAGCAAGCAGTGCACTTTATGGTGCAACTAAGGGCAAGAAACGCCCTGGAGGGGGACCAGGAACCCAATCCGCAAAGAAATTGCAAACTCAGACACCATCTGGGTTTATGGTTATTTACTGTAAAGCACGTGCAATATATGTACATTCAGTTCAACCAACCCTTATCAAAGGTGAAACATGGGATCAGACGCTTCCTTGGGGATGAGTCACCAACCCTGTGGGAGAAAACATGTGAGGCACAGCCCTCACTTTTCTCTCACGCGGTGTATGTAGCCACCAACAACATGGGCCACAGCTGGATTGATATTGGTTTTGAAACAGCCAATGAAGCTGTTGCTACAGCAAAAGTCTGTGTGGAAATTGCCCTCCCCAAGGGCAAAAAAACTGTGCACACCGCATGCATCAGATGGAACAAAGCAAAATCTTTGTTCATCTCTTTTGACTTGCTCC